>OMLF01026541.1:0-13686 GCA_900302615.1 Holocentrus rufus | reverse complement strand
CAGCAGGACCCTGAAACCTTAATTAATGTCATTAGTAACACCTGTGTTAACCTGCTATTCGTGTCAAAAGGACCGTATTTAATGTTTAGTATTCTTATCAGTGTTTTTAAACTATCCTGTTTGTGGGAAGCACTTTTATATAAAAGGTGCTATATAAATAAAGAAGAAGGCTCTAGATTTGCGCTTGTATTTGTGTGGTGTAGGGAGAAAAGTAAACGCCAGCCCAGTGATGGTAAATATGTTCATCTCTGGCGGGGGGTACAATTCCCACTGGTGCCAGCTCACACTAAAAGCATAAGTCATCACACCACAGTGAGACGCTGTGGATAAAGGGGCACATGTCAAATGGCATATGCTGTGCTTTGTTTCTTACGGTTGACTGGGGCTTTGGAGGTTGCCGAGCCTTACCTCTGCAGTGTGGACCTGGGGGAGATGCCGGCGTCATTGTTGTGGTCTGGGAGATGAGGCGACACGGGCGAGGCCTGCGGGGAGCCGTTGGCGTGCTCAGACAGACACTTCAGCTCCGCGTCGGACACCACAGACAGACAGTCTGGGAATAAATGGAGGGTGTAATTATCAGATTGTCATCTGCTGTTAGTGACCAAAATCCAAGTTAAAAATCCAAGATAAATCCCAGGTTAGTGACTGAAGGAAAACTAATGTGAATGACTTAAATCTAGCTTAATGTAAACCTACTATTCATAAGTGTTATGACTGTGCACAATCAAAATTCACTTTAATATAAAGGATGAATTTCCAGTTGTGGTTTTAACAGCTTTTTATTCTATTGGGTTTTAAACCTTCATTGCACTTTCCTGTTAATTTTTTGTTTTACAGTGCATGAGTGCCTTGTGGATTACTGCAGTTTTCATTTCATGAAATAAAACTGAATGGTTCTCAACTCAGTCTGTGTGTAGACTATGACCTGGTGTATGACTAAACTTTGACAAATAAAACTAGACCATTTGAGAACTACTGGTCCAACAGCTGTGACCTGATCACTACATAGCAAATATTCCCAGTAAAATTTTGAGCTGAATATGCCTTTATTTTCCTACAATTGTTTATATTCTATTTTTATTGCTTTGCATTGATTTGATTACTATTTTTAATATTAGTTTAAAAATATAATATGCGCTTATATTCCAGTTTTCTCTTTTCTCTGCTGTATCCTTTTGCCTTGCAACAACCCAATTTCTCCATTTGGAAAAAAAATTTATGATAAAATTTAATTTTTTAAATATATAAGTAATTTTGTCTGTTACCTTCTTGGTCAGCTGATTCTTCTTCATTCACACTTTCACTCAGGTCTGATACAGAAGCCACTTGAATTACCTGGAGTGAAAAATACATTTGGTGATCCAAGTGGCTTGAACTAGGAAGAAAAACAAACTCCAAGCAAAACGGTATTATGGTGTCTGTAAATGAAGCTAACACCAAGCTAAATTAATTCAGAGATATCCATCATTATTGTCGGCTAAAGTGCAAAACCATCCTCACAAGTACTCGCGTCAATTATTAAACACTGTAAACGGATCAGGTTTTGTCAGTGCCTTCCTTTCCTCATCCAAAACACAGGCCACAGAAATGGATTTGAAATTAGTTTGACTCACTGATGACTGCAACAGACATTTTGCAGCATGAGAGAACATTGCAGCAACACAAGGAAAACAGAAAACTTTAACTCTCTTACCAACTGTGCAAACGTTGTCACTTTTAGCCGTTTAAAGATCTCATCCTTCCGATACCTGTAATCTGAGAGAAACAAATAATTCAATTAATTGTAAAGACAGGACCTTGAAGAAAGAAACCTCACAGCCCTGATGAAAGGCGACACATTTCATTTAATGTAGGAGTTCCATGAAGTGAGAACAGTCAAGAAAATGAATAAGTGTAGTAAAAAAATCTCGTTCCCCAAATCATGAAGGCTAATCATCACAATATCTAGCAAAACAACTGGGAATAACATTTCAGCCATCGTCATGCCGCTCTACAACTTACAGCTCACCTGGGTCTTGCAGGTCCTCCGTTTCCTCCTCCTCCTCCTTCATCACTTCACTACACCTCAGTTCTGTCCTATCTGTTCCCATGCTACCCTCCAGGCACTGCTGCCACAACTACACCCAAACCAAGCTGCTCAGGCTCTCTTTTATCACTGCCACTGATACTGATGTGACCCTCAATGTGGCCTCGCTATCTCACACTCTCCACTCTGTCAAAAGCCCCTGTTGTTGGCACCTGAACAGTGTATCTTAATGCCCTACGCCCAGTCCCACAGAGGGACAATTGTGGACTTTGGTACAATCACCTATTGGAGAGTGAAGGACCCAGTGTTGCTTATCCCTGAGAAATCGAAAGAGAAGCCAAAACAAAATGGCCACCAGCCACAAAGTACTTATTCAACTGGGGCTGACCCAGTCATTAGGCTGGAAAATATCAGTAGGATAGAGCTTCTCCAGTTTACCTCTCAAAGAGCACAGGCTGCCAGGGAGGAGAAACTCTCGGATCTTTGGAACAAAGAAGTGCCAAGTTGGCAAACCTTAATTCAAGTGTAGTACAAATAGTTGCTATCCCCTTTAATCGAGGAAAAAAGACGCTCACTGTTGATTTTATGATAGGTAAGGACAAACTGAGTGATTGTGGTAGCTCATGATGGGCTCATGTGTGAGTTATACAGCATTCAGACAAACTAGGCTATCTGATCAGCCTATTCTCAGTTTTGCAGAATGGAGCACTTTTATATGATGGCAACCTCCTGGACTGATGTCATTCAGCCCTCCCAGTCCAAAAAAATCCTTGACCAAGACACTGACCCCTACCTGCTCAATGCACTCACTCCTAGTGTGTCAGTTGAATGCCATAAATATGAAATGTGTATTCCAGAAGTAGAGATTAATGTTTGGAGATTTTAAACTGTGAGATGGTCATTTAAAAAATAATGGCGTCCGTCCTGGAGGTTGCCATCTTCATGCACTTGTTTCAATGATATTCCACAATCAAACACCACCTTGATGTCATCTTCAAATAGACTTACTTCTTTTCATTTCCTCCAATCTTTCCATATACTTTGTGAGACTGCATCCTATCAAATGAGGCATAGCATTAATATAAATAATAAACACACACAATCTCAGTTCAAAGTTACATTTTTGAGGCATTAGGATAGGGTGTCTATGCATTGACAAAATACCTGTGTCCAGCCTTGTTTTTATGTGTTGATACTTGGGGTTTTGCGGTATCCTTTTTTTCATGTACTGGAACGAGGAAAATACAACATTAGCTTAGCAGAATAACGAGAAGCTGTGGTTTGGTAGCATAGCCAAACCAGAGGCGTAACGTCTCTGGCTAAACTGTTATAGCAAGTTAGCATAGCAGCAAGGGGGCAAAAGTGTACTAGCTATCATTCAGGCAGGTGCACTGTATCGTTGACATGGTAACTTAACACTGACGATAGCTTACAGTTGTCTTCGTTAGCCGGTCATAGGCATATATGGCTACTTCAGTACACGAACAAGCTGCGATACCCCCGCAGCTTGGTAGCTGGTGAAGAAAACATAAGTTTATTCTGTCATTTACCTCTGTATCTCCAATGCTCCTCTTGAACGACATCTTTTCAAACTGTAATGCCAAACATCAGTTTCCCGTGGTTAACAAACGCAGTGCTGATTAGTCAGTGCAGATTCTTCAGCCAATCACTGAAGTCGATACTGCGCGGCTGCTTTGATTTGATGTGACTGCTATGTGGCTGGCTAGTTGCTTAGCAGCGGAGGACGCTCCACCTTGATGCTATGCCGCATTCATGTAACATAGAAATAACCGTGAAAGCCACATCGGTTTACAGTAAGCCTTTGGAAGTAACCACAAGTTCAAATTTGTTCATAACCTGTTAAACGTCATCATTAAATAGTTCTCTAGGTTTTGTTCATTCTATTAATTTTTGTTAGTTTGTTTTTAAATGAACATACCGTAACTATTTTAATTTGGTGACGTTCAGTGCTTGAAGGTAGATGAAACAAATTTACACAGGCTATCAAAACAAGCGCGGACTTAAATCTGCTTTAATTAACGGTATTTTTAAGTAATATTTACCAAGGAAATATGTCCTGAGTTGTATTTTCAACTTGGGAGCTCTTATCTGCCGTTTTTCCTATATGACGTGAATGCAGCACTAATTCTTCGATGCCACAAGATTTGAGATTTCAGTTACTACCGGTGATGAAAACTCTGTAATTCAGCTCCACTTACAAACAAACAATAAGTTTGAAATGTTTTGAAGCAGAATTTACACAACTTGAAACAAAGAGAGATTGTGGAAAACTTCACTGAGCGAAAAAGCTCATCATCGGGGATCGACAAGCCAGGTCTGAAGGAGTTGTTCCGCGCTCAGGGCGCACTGTTTGACAGCCATGGAAGTGCAGAGCAGCAGCAGGGAGGTTCAACTTTCCCTGAGACTAGATTAGCTTAGCTGGCAAATGCTTTGCAAGTTTAAGCATTATCCACGTCAGTTTGCACAATGGCGTCTGTTATGGTGAGTATGCTTGCTTTGATGCAGTTTTCCAGGGCTCGTGCGGAAAACAGTGTGTTGTTTTGATAACCTGCACGGCTGCTAATAGTAAGTTAGCTGAGTTGGCTAATTTGCTAGCTACCTCTGTTAAGAGGATTTGCTGCTTTGGACTGTCACAAATACTTTGGGTCCTCTATCAAGTTCATTCATCACAACAGACAGTAATGACTCTGTACATAATTCTGCTTATTGCCCTTAAAATTGAACTTTTGTGTGCACAGGCAGGCCATGGCTTTCTATGCAACTCTGCACCACCATAATACAAAATCTATTATCAGTTTTATCTTATTCTTACATACCTGCTCTGTATGCCCTGTCAGACATATATCCCAGCAGTGTTCCTCCACCACAGCAAGAGCACTACCTACAGTGACAAACAGTGCAAATGAAAAATAACAATATAATTTAGACACATTTACCTCTAAAATCAACTGGAGGTTTAGCCCAAACAGTATATTTTTACCCACTGAAAAAACAGCCACCTTCACCAGACCTTCACCAACCTTGGCAGGGATTAAGACTAAACTTACCTCCAAGAACAACTGTTTCATTGAACTGCACAGGAAAGGCTGCTTCAGCTGGGGTAACCATGAGTATTGTTGTTGTAGGAGGACCCCACCCTCGAGAGACACTTCAAGGGACATAAAGACGCTGTTACCTGTGCAGACTTCAGCCCCAACAGCAAACAGCTGGGTATTTCCCGCTTTCACTGAATTTTTTACAAATTTACAGATTTCTATGTCCTCAGGGAGTATGGCTGTGCAGTTTATTGTCTGCAACCACATGTTTAATTTTAGTTTAGTTCATTCCCTGTAGAATATCTGCCATTGTTGAAAATTGTCATCATGCTGACAATAAGATGACAAAGTGTAATGGAAGTGTAATAGTGTAATAGATGAACTCATTCAGGCTACTATTCAAGATCACCACATCTATTCCATAGTAATGAGTGTCTATAGCTTATATCTACAGTAATCAGTATCATATTTTTGTAAAATGCACCCATGCAGTTAAGTATATAAAAAAACATGATTACATTGAGCTCTTTAATCTGTAATGTCATGCACAATGTATAGCAGACACCAACTGACAACATACTCTTCTTCAATTCAGTGTCATTCCCCTTCAAATCATCTCAGTTAACTGTGCTGTTCAGTGTCTATCATGTAATTCTTATATAAATCTTTGATCCATCTTTTTCATGTGTCCCTCTAGCCACAGGGTCTGTGGATAAAAGCCTGATGATCTGGAACCTCACCTCCAAGGCCAGGGCCTTGCGTTTCGTGGGCCACCAAGACGTCATCACCGGCGTGCAGTTCTCCCCCTTTGGCAACCTGGTAGCCACTTCCTCTAAAGACAAAACAGTCCGACTGTGGACACCTTGCATGTAAGCTCAAATCACTTAAACTACATTAATCACTATGACTTCATTTGTCCAGGACAGTAAATATACAGGGAATGGTCTGGTGCACAGATTGGTGCTCAAGTATAGCAACAGCTTGCATAGTAATTCAGTACACAGTGACATACATGGCACACACATACAGTGTGTGCCATGTATGTGACATATTTGACCCAATATTGTGATGATACTGTAGGGAGCATTGGTGGTTTCATAAGATATTTACACACAAATGATTTTTGATAAACATTCACTAGTAATGTGGATATGATGACGAAGCAGGTAGAGGAAAATAACAGAACAGCTAGAACACGACCCTTAAGGCCCTGAAATGAAAAGATAATTTGGTTTGTGGGAAGTGTTAAACTGTTTTGATGTCATACTTGAACACTGACAAATAGTTTTGAAGTGGTGAGCTTGAAGCATAATGTTAAAATAATCATTCATATAATTTTTTTTGTATCGTAAAAGTTTATAGTGAAATCAATTATAGTGAAATTAAACTAATTTCATTTTGCTGAAGACCCCCTGGAGGCCCATTAAGGACCCCTAAGGATCCCGGACCTCTTTGAAAACCACTGCAGTAGACTACACATTACTCCTCAACAGACCTTTTCCACAGCAGCATGAAATGACATGAAATATCAGATAAACACAGGTGTTACTAATGACATCAATGGAGGTTCCGCTCCATTTAGGTGTAGCAGAGTCTCTCCAGTGAGCCAGCATGAACAATGCCAGGACCCTGGAACTTGAATTAATGTCATTAGTAACACCTGTGTTTACCTGCTATTTTATGTCAAAGTAGCTGCTGTGGAACATTAATTATTCAACAGTGGTTAACTGTATGGAGTCACATAATTACACTGACAGGTCCTGTTTACACACTGCTTTTTTCCAGGGTGGAAGCAGCACCCAGAGGCTTTATGCATTTAACCTTTGCCATATTTTGCAAGGTTCACATTTGACAATTTGACTATGGATTGAGATAAACCAGTTACAGAGGTGTAATGACTATGGCCTACTGAAAAGCCTTTGTTTACATAGTGCAGCACGTCATCAGGTCTGTTTGCGTCATAGCCGGGTGCCTCTGTGCGTGTCCGTTGCAGGAAAGGAGAGTCGACGGTGTTCAAAGCGCACACAGGCACCGTCCGCAGCGTCTGTTTCTCCCACGATGGCCAGAGGCTAGTGACGGCGTCGGACGACAAGTCGGTCAAAGTTTGGAGTGTTCACCGGCAGCGCTTCATCTACTCCCTCAACCAGCACACCAACTGGGTGCGCTGTGCCAGGTACCCACCAGCACGACACCGTGATATGTACCTTGTGTGTGTGTGTGTGTATGTGTGTGTGTCTCACTGTTTTCCTGTAGAATGTCATAGACTCAAAAACAAAGTGGAAATAGTTTGAGTGGGGCAGAGACTGAAAGTAGGTAAGGAGCCTGTTTGGTACCAAGCTGTTGTTTTGCTGTGATGCGATTCGCTTGAATGTATGGTGGCCAGCAGAGACAAAATTTGAGAACGGGGAAAAAATACAAAGGCCAAAACCTGTGAGTAAACGATGTACAGTATTCAAATATTTTTGTCTCAAAATATTGCCAATCGGTGTTGCAGGGGAGCTGAAGGGAGATGAACTTTCGCAGGATTTGTTGTCTGGCGGTTGGAAATTTCACATTCTGCACTGTCGTCTGCTGAAATATATCCATACAAATGGATGAACAAGAACTTTATCTTAATTTGATAGTCTTCTAATGTTGTACGCAGCTAATGTTAGCTATTCAGACTGTGGGCATAGTTCTGTTACTTTATATAAATTCAACAAGAAGAAATATCGTATACATATATCATGCATTATTATTAGGAAAAGCATAAACATTTTTCTCATACATCACACAGAGGACAGTTTTGCACCAAAATGTTTAAAAACCGTAGGCCCGCATCACCAAATTGCACCCAGAAGACCTTGAAGATCATTTTAAAATGATCTACAGAATGTCTGAGTTAAACATGCCACAACGTTGCTGAGAACATATACATCACCAAATGTACTTTTATTGGTAGAGGAAAAAAATACATCCACCCCAATTAAGTTTCAGCTCCAACATCTGTTTGTTTTTTTCCACAAATGATGATGGAATAGTCACTCAGTGAACCGTCATGCTTCTTCCCGTCTCTGTTAGCAGCTCTTTTAAGCTGGGATGACCCACCACACCTTTTCAGTCTAAGGGGAAACTCTGGGTACAATGCTGTTTTTGAAATGCAGAATTAGAAAAAAACATGTTATGGTGTTCTCTCTCTCACTGCAGGTTTTCTCCGGATGGACGCATCATTGCCTCTTGTGGCGACGACAGAACCGTCCGGCTGTGGGACACCTCCACTAGACAGTGTATCAACTGTCTGACTGACTATGGAGGGTAGGGCCCAAAACATTTCACCTGTTTCTCACTTAATATTCCTGTGATTAATTTTGCTGTCAGTTTTGCATTTTGTTTTATTGACTGAAGTTTTATTTGTCATAGTCACTTAATGCATTGTATTTTTTCATAGTTGTTAAGGTCTCTGAACATTATTGTTTAGTTTTTCCTTTTGAAATGTTGTAAAACCAGTTTGTTAACAAAGATAAATATAAGTCTATGTTTCAAATACATTCTTAATCAGGAAAAGAGCAGTCACTGAAAAGACTGATTTATTTCATTTGATGATGAAATTATTGAAAATACTCACAGTCTGTATGTCATCATTCATTTGCGCTGAGGGCCTGGAAAGTCTCTCCAGTAGATGGTGTTGTTGCATTTTTTTTGCACAGCAGCCTCCTGAGTTGCTGGAGGCGACTTACCCCATTGAGTGCTGCCTTTCCTATTTCAGATCTGCAACGTTTGTGGATTTCAATGCGAATGGCACCTGTATAGCTTCCTCTGGAGACGACAGCTCGCTGAAAATCTGGGATCTACGGACCAACAAGTTAATTCAACATTATCAAGGTGATTTCAGTTCACTGTTCAGTGTCTCCAAAAAAGATAATCCTGTCTGTATAGATCTTCTCATTTTGTCAGCTGAGCTTAATTTATGCAGTATAGTGTTCTAAGGCCTGTTTACAATGATTTTGACTTCATCTGGCCTTGTGACTTTTGAATCAGTCCACAGCGCAGGGATCAACTGCTTTTCCTTCCATCCGTCCAATAACTACCTGATCAGCGGCTCCACCGACAGCACTGTGAAGATCCTGGACCTGCTGGAGGGACGCCTTATCTACACCCTCCATGGACACAAGGTGGCGCTAGAGCACTGCTGAGCTTATCCACAGTCATCAGAGGCTATGTCCCTGTTGATATACCTTTTTGTTTTGTTTTTTTAAATCTTAAGTGCTCAGGAAAGTGTATTGCTGGACAGTGTGAGCAATCGTCTTGTAACGTGTATTAAACTTGTGAAGATGAGAGATTTATTTGTTCGTCAGAAAAATGAATTGGTCCTTTTATGGGAGACAGAACAGCACAGTTGGCCTGGTAATACACTGCAATAACCATAAATAACTTTCCTTGTATGGCACTTAAAGCAGAATAAACAACAAAAAAACATCACAAATATCTCAGATAAGTTTAAAACTAGAGAGAGATAGGTCTATGAAATCTGTAATTTCACTGTAGAGAAGTGCACCAAAATAGACCTTTTGAGGCAGAAGCATGTCAGCTCTCTTTGGAATATTTAGTAATGTCAGTAATAGTTCATTTAAAATGAATTTAATTACTTTTCTTATGTTGCCTGATTTTCCCTGGTCTGTTAGAATCACACTGACCAACACTGTAAACTATGTCATACTGCACTCCAGTGTGGTTAAAAAAATCAGTTTCATCAAAAAGATCTGATATACATATTGACTGATAAATATTGATTTTAAGGAAACAAAATATACAGAATAAATAATCAGGTTTTATAATATAAAGCCTGATAATATTATAATAGGATTATTTATAGAGGAAGTGATCTTTTCTTCTTTATATAATTAAAATCATCTCAGCTCAGTGTAGAAGACTTGTTATTTTTGAATGGTTTGGGATTTGAAGTATCAAAAATTGGTATTTGTGCCAAAGCCATAGAGTACAATAGCTGATGACATCACCTACCACCAAAGACCAGGCATCCTACTCCTTCACCATTAGAGGTCAGGCTTCACACAGATTTGAATTTGGGGTATTTATGTTCCTCTCTCTTTTTCAGGGTTCTGTCCTCACAGTGGCCTTCTCCAGGGTCGGAGATCTTTTCGCCTCAGGGGGAGCTGATGGTCAGGTTGGTGCTCCACAACTACGTGATGAGCGAAGGAGTGTCATTATAGCATAAAACCTGAAAGGGTGAAATTTGGTGTCCTTGTAAAGCAACCAGACTGCTCTGTTGTTGATACATTGGCCATAATATCAATGCGTCTTCAAAACTTGACATTTTTGAATGAAAAATGTGAGGAACCTTGGTCACAGAAGCTCTGCTGTTCCTGTGGTTCCCCAGGTGCTCATGTGGAGGACCAACTTCGACACCAAATCATACCAGGACGTCCTGCGCCAGCACAGTCGGAGGTCCACACCGGACCCCCCACCCCACCTGACTGATATCCACCCTCGAGGACCCCACCTGCACCTCCCACAGCCGTCCGCCATAGAGGTCAGTTTCATGTCACTTCCAAAGAGAAGGAATTTGGTTTGCAGACAGATACATGCTTCCAAAGCGCATCTGTAAATACATACCTTATTTAATATTTAATGTACTACCACATAATCACAGCTTCAGTGGAACTTGGTCTTGTTTGTTTGGTGGAAGAATAACCTTTAAATCATTCATTCTGATGGACAACTGGACATCAGTAGAACTGTTCTAACATCTCTGTAACACACAGCCTCAACTGGCTTATTTTTCACAATACAGATAAACATTAAAAAGGTTAAGACCAGAGAACAAGTCAGTAAGTCGATAAGTACAAAAAAATTGTTTCTTTAGTGTCAGATACAAATTGTTGATTTGCTACGAGGCAACATCATCATTTATTTCTATAGATGGATTCCGATTTTCTTGACCTTTCCTTCAATATTTCCTGCTCTTGGTATTATCTTGATGGCATTAGTGCAAAATTACTTTTTTTATCATCAGCTTTGGTCCACACTCTAACTCAGCTAACTTTGTCTTTAGAGGGGAGCTGTGGAGGATTGTGTTGTAAAAAGTTGAACTTAAGGGAACAGAATCCACCATGTTTGTGTCACTTTGTTCTTTTCCTCCACAGATCAGTCCAACAGTGGCAGACACCCGGTCCGCCGACCCTCAGGTCATAGAGCTAGGCCAACCTGTTCACAATGCCACGGTAAGGCCATGCTGCAAACCCAGGAATCACTCAGCCACTGGGGAGGTCTTACTTGACTGGATGTTTATTCATTTAAACTTTATTTAACCACGCAAGTCAATTAAGGTTCTTGACTACAAAGACAGAGCTGCAAAAGCCTCTTTATGGGACATAGTGGCGAAAGGGAACATGAACACCAAAAACAGGGAGGTAAATAAGTCTATCAGTTTGCAGAAAGCAACACAAATCCTAAAAAAGTAATGTTGAAAGAGACAGTAAAGTGAGGCAGGCAAAAACTGGACAGACACACAAAAGGACTTGTACACAGGCAGTTGCATAACACATAATCAACAACAAGGACACCGCTGAAAGCAATTAAAACAACAAGAGGAACAAACAACAGCACCAGTATCTACCTGCCATTCATGTTGTCAGCCAACACAATTATTTTGTTGTTTCTCTATGGCTAAATTAAAAAGAGAGCGCCTTTGAAATTTACTGTTCACATTTTCAATTGTGACAAATGAAAAAATATCAACCACGAACACCAGGTGGCAGTGTAAGACCAGTGGCTGCAGCAGAAAGACTCCCGTCCATCCTCAGTGTTTGCACAGTGACCCATTTGCTTATCAGAGAGACCTTAATGTCATTAGAGCACAGCTCAGCAACATCCTGCTTTACATTCATTAGCTCCCCACTTTCTTGCTCCGAAAGACTTTCAACACTTGTTGTTAGGAGAAGAGAATATTCATTTTGTTCCCCTGCCCACATTTTCTTCCATTTCTTCCAGCCAATCTGGCAGTTCAAATCAGACACCTTCCTTTTATAATCCTGCTTCTTTAAATTGCCCTTTTTTTGGAAACCTTCTGGACGACACTTTTGAGTTTTCTTATCCAGGCTAGTTTGTCACTGTTTGTTTGTGGACTCATCTGGTGCAGCAGGGCCTCGATCGGGCCATGAGCCAGGGTAGCAAGTTCAAATCATGTTGCAAGTTCAAATCCTGGATGTGAATTAGTAGTATCCGCTTACTCCACAAATGCTGATCCTGGATAATCATGTAGAAACATGACATTGATGTAGGCAGGCCTTATTGTACAGATTTTGTGAGGGAAACCACAAACCACCATCAAGGAAATTGGGACAACTGGTCGCTGAAATGCCCTGGTCCATGGGCCTTTCAGTGCTCATGGTTTACCTGGATTTGTGGATTCCCCTGTTTTGGCTTTCTCTAATCTATCTAAACTATCAGAAGCTATGTTTCGTGTGTCTAAATTGGAGCTATTTTCTTGGACAAGCCATCAGTGAATGCATGATAGATCTAATAACTTCTAAAAACAAAGCCTCAGAGGAGCGGCAAAAGTAATACCAACATATCTCAGTAAGTGCTAGGAAACATGGATTGAAAAAAAAAAATTTCACCATGGCAGTTTTCAAATTGCACAAGGCTGCAGTTTTTACCTAAATAGGTTTTTGAGAAAGTCCCTTGAACAATAAAGTTTTGGAATCTAGGCTACAGATTAAGTTCCATGAGAATCTTTTGAGATTGTTCCTCAGTTGAGGGTCCAAGGTCGGATGTCCTTCTCATTTCTTGTTTTCATAATGAGTCTGTCACAGTGATAAAGGACTTTTGATTCATTCACATTGAACATTCAAAAGAACTGGCGTCTCATGGTCTCCCCATCCTTCACTTTTTAAACCTTAAAATGAGCCGTGCCGATAAAGCTCTGTCCACATAGATCAAAATTCATCTTACAATGGTTGTGCTCAGCGGAAAGATCGTGCAGCACCGTTTCTCCCTCTTGGTATCTTGTTCAGTGCCGTCGGCCGCTGACTGGGAGGAAAGCCATGAATGGGCCGAGTCAAGTGGAAATCATTTAGAGTGATGATGGCCAAGTCAGATAAGTGGCGTCAGTGGATGACTGCAGCGACCACGACCATCGAACTGCCACTCGTGACTTGAAACGGTTCTGATGTTTACATGGCACTGTGCGGCTCACTAACGCTGCCAAGGTCGGGGCTTCAGTTCCCCGTGTTGCTCCGTGGTCAGAGCAAGGCACGAACACCAAGGAGGTTGCTGTTTGTTTTAACCTGCCTGGAGTGCCACATGGGTGGGGTTTACCCAATCAGGGCTATTCAGATAGGCTTAATCGTCATTGTTTGAACTCACTGGCATTAGGTAGAATGCAAGTTTATTTGTATGTAACGGTTCCGCACTGTAGCTTTAAAACTTTTTAGTGCGATTTTCGGAATTTTCCGGCTCTCATTATGCTGTCCTATGCGGCAAACCCCCCCTACCCGTCCAGCACCTTCCAAATGGTAAAACGACCCATTAAAGTATTTGCGATTACAGCTTGACTCAAGACTGCTGCGCGCTCAGCAGCAGAGTCTCGTGCAGATTCGGCTG
>OMLF01026540.1:0-12200 GCA_900302615.1 Holocentrus rufus | reverse complement strand
CAAGGCTCTGCCAACCTGTGGCCGGGCAACAGGAGAAGCCATTTATCTGCTCTGCGGCATGCTGAGAATAATCTAGGCTGTGCGCGTGCATGTGCACTGGTGTGTACATTTTTGCATGTGTGTGTGTGTGTGTGTGCAGGGACGCAGTCATAAACAGAACTGTGCAGAGCCCCAATGCCAATGGGCCAGAGCTAGCAATAACAGAGCTAGCAATAACAGAGCTAGCGAAGCTAATGTTCTGTGCAAGGAACAATCCAGCGTGATTTAGTAGCACCGTCAATGAGCTGGGTGAGGACGATGGTTCACTGGAGCTGGGTACAGGAATGAGAACAGGGCTGTGGGAAATGGGCAGGTTTTGAGAGGCTTTTTTTGGGGTAGGGGTGAGGTAAGAGCAGGGGAGAGAGAGATTACTTAAGGTGTGGGCCTTAGGGATACGGATTGGGTGGCTGTGGGCCACAGTGTCCTGAGATATGGGAGGCGGGGGGAGATTTTTCTGGGCGGAGGAATAAGATAATGGGAGGCTTGTCTTTCGTGGGCCTATGTTAGGGAGGAAGTAGAAGTTAACTTCAACCCTGCCGATCCCTTGTCAGTGTGTTTGTCATTACAAATGCTTAATGTTAAACTCTAGTGGTGATCCAAAGGTGTCCCAAGATACCAAATATGTCCTGCTGAATTACACAGAAATGTGTACAAAAATGATACAAAGGACTATCTACATATTTTTTATTTGATGTGATGGAGCCACAAAACAATGACATCTTGGCTTTGAATATTACACTCAATATCAGCATGATGCAGCTTCAGTGAGGCGACGCAACCAGCAGATACAGAATATATTGTTATACATTATGGAAATACATGCAACTTTGAAGGTACTTAAGGGGAAATTTAAAGGAAAATCAGAGCATACGGGTTAAAGGCAGGAGTACTAATATGATGCAATAATCATTACAGGTGCATGCTTGAAAGACTGAATTTCTCAATCTGGGTTTAACATTTCAGCACCCCTAGTTCCAGTTTCCAGACTCTTTTTTTTTTTTTTTAATGCAGACACACAGAAGCAGAGGCTTTTTCTGGCTCAGGCTGGGCTTAGACTCGTATTTAGGCCCACTGCGAGGCTACACAAGAGGAAATTTGCTGGATTTACTTGTGCCACCCCGCTGTTACCTCACAGTGTGCCCAGATCTGCTGCTTCAAATCTCTGCTGTTGCTTTAATGCTGACACACAACCTTTCTCTGATAAGTCGGCGCACACACACAGAGCACACATGCAGCACACACATACATACGCTCGCTCTGTTATTCCGTCCCTTCGTCTCTCCTCTCTGTCTTTTTCTGTCGTGCTTTCTGACATGCATATTGCCTGCACAACAAATGCACACACGCCCACGCACACACACACACACACACACACACACACACACACACACACACACACACAGTCTAATCACAACAAATCAGGGCTTCAGTGTGTGTAAATGTCAGGTCATTAGTGTGCTCCAGTCTCCTCCTGTCTAATTGGACTGTGGTAAATATAGCTGCTCAACATCGATTCCTGCACCTCCTGCTCTCTCACTTTCTTTGTCACTTACACTCTTTTATTACTTTTCTCTCTTTTCCCCTTTATTATTGTTTCATCCCACATCAAATAACTCTAACTTGGACTTGAACAATGCCATCGTCACCACTGGTATGATCCATTTTAACTTGCATGCCTTTTCACTCATGTCAACCGTCTCTCATTGATTGACACCTCAGATATGAAAGGTGTGTATGTCTTTGTACAATTACTTTTGTCTAGAAGCAGCATGCTTTATTTCACAATATTAGTAACTCTCCAGTGTCTGTCCATGGACTGAAATGAATTTTGGAATGACTGCTTTTAGTTAGTGCCCCACATGCCTGAAACAACCTGCAAATGACTTTTACAAAGTAAATATGTGGAAATTTTAAATGTTTCAAATTGCTTCACATTGCATGATAATACCTGTCTTGTTTAGCATGCATTGCTGATTGAGTGACTTGATTTGTTTGGCTTGATTTTCTTGGTTTTGGTTTTCTTATTCCTGTAATGTATCCTTGGCTGCATTGTAAATGAGGGCCATAATGGACTTGAAGTAGTTAACTAAATTAATATAAATCACAGCAAATGCAATAAACTGCTAAAAACACTTCACTGTAGTTGAACTACCGCCAAGCTACTGCAAAATATACTTTGACTATGTACTTCTACCTGAACTACTTCCAAACAAGAACAAAACAGAGCAGAACAGAGGAGAATAAAATAGAAGAGAGAGAGAGAGAGAGACATATAAAAGAGATGATCATGTTTTTTACTCTTCTCTTGCAATTGCATGTGCAAGAATAGAGGAAATTGTGAGGTCAATACCTTCTGAAATTTTCTGAGATGTGCAAAGCATCACGCCTCTCATGCACTTTGTACACATTGTGCAAAACATTTGGAGCACCTTCCTAATATTACAGCTCTCTCAAGGCCTAAAAATCATCATTTTACCTTTTCCATTCTCTCTTACACCTTCCACTTCTCACAAGAATAAAATGATTTTGATTAATAAAATCAGTAAGGGATCACGGGTTTCACAAGAAGTCACATGGGTTCACTGGCAGGAGTTCTTTATCTCTCTTTATTTTTCATTTATTTAGTGAGTGGCATATAATGTAGAGTAACACTAAAGAGGCTGAAATGGTAACACAGGTGATAAATGAGCTAAAACTATACAGTATATCAGCACCAACTGCTTCAAGTGTGTGTGTGTGTGTGTGTGTGTGTGTGTGTGTGTGTGTGTGTGTGTGTTTGGGCATGTGCCAGAAACACATGGTAGCAGCAACTGACTCCCTGATGGAGTGATTTAAGTGTGTATTTGTGTGTGCCTGTGTATGTTTGTGTAAATGTGCATAAACATATTTCTGTTTTTTCTAACTGTCTGTGTACACTATTCACATGTGCCAGGGACTGAGAAGGCTTTGTTAACATGGGGGGAAAAGAAGAGATGCATTTCCACTGAGTGAACACGTTAAGCTCTCTCTCTGTGTGTGTGTGTGTGTGTGTGTGTGTGTGTGCGCGCGCTTATGACTCTGTGACAGCAGGTGTGTGTGTGTGTCTATGTGTGCAACAGACTGTGTTATGTGTGTGTCTATCCATATGTCTGTTTCAATTATTTCCCCACCAACCTGGCTGCTTTCTATTGCGCTGTATTGTATGCACAACCAATCTCACATCAAAGTGAACTGTGCCCGCAAGGACATATTTAAAAATCAATGTAGTCTTGGATGTAGCTAAAAAATTTATATCATTCACCGGTGTCTTGCTCTTTCAAGCACACACAGGCACACACTCACACACACACATTCAATATCAGATACACCACACACTGACAGAAAGCCATGTTACTCACTGATCTCTGTGTGAGTGGTGTCGTTGGTTTAATGGCTTCACTTTGGGAGGATCAAACTGTCACATGGCCACTCACATTTCACCCCTTTCTACAGTTCATCTTCTGCAATTTATCTCATGATCGCATGTTTGAATGTCTGTACATCACATTGTCTTCAAAGGAAAGGGAGACAGGTGAGGCTGCGTTCCATGCAGCCATTCATTGTAGGAGTGTGATATTGAGTTTGAAAATTGCTTTATTTGCTTGACAAATAAACATATGCGCCTGTATTATCTGTGAGTCATGTCATAATGATAATATGACCAAGAATATACTATGCCAACATGGAGACTGTATTTCCCATCCGAAAAATGTGAAACCCTAAGATCCTCACTGACCTCAGACTAGAGGCTTGTGAGGCCTCACATCACCAAGGTTAGCACTGCACAGCAGGAGCCTCTTCATTTTGCAAACTGCACTGGCGGAGGGGTGGATGATGCAAAATTGTTCATGCTTGACACCTCATGTAAACACCTAGAGGATCCTAAAACAACGGCAAAACTCCTGTTCACTGACTTCTCTGCTTTGAACCTCACAGAACCACATCCCGGCAGACAGAGTCCTGGGGCCAGATGTGTAAGCGATGTGTATGTACAAAAACATGCACAAGTCAAGGTACACCGGTACTGTATTTATACAAAAAAAGGGAGAATGTGCCTATATCCACAAGCACATCATACCATGCTCACAGGTTTTGGTAGCAGGCTGATGGTGAAGTGACAAAAACAGGAAACAACATGATAGCCAGAATTGATGCAACATTATTATTGCAGCTCTCTTATTTCAATATACTAAGTGCCATCATAACAGCCAATTTCATTGTGCGTGGATAATTTTGCACTCTTATCATATTGTGAGTCAAAATATAAAAGCACTGTGTCACACATCATACATTTATCTACTGATTGATATTATCAATCATTATCAGTCACTACTGATTATGGTTTAGACGCACACGTGTGATCAATTAATAGTGATTATGACCACTATAAAAAGGCATGGTCATGCATAATGGCTGTGCACAACAACATAATGCTGGCTTTGGCCACTATTGAGTATTTAAAGACCATCCTGATTTTTTTTGGGCCCGTAATGATGACTGGCTTATCCGCTACTTCAGACTTCCAAGAGCTGTTCTCCTTGAGCTGTGTGCTGAACTGCGCCCAATGTTAGAAAGACAGATGCAGAGGAATGATGCAATCCCTGTCACTCTTCAGGTTCTGACATCCCAAACATTCAGAAGGAGCTTGTGGACAGGTCTATATCCCAGTCTGCCTTAAGAAGTGTCATGCCCACAGTGTTGGATGTAATTATTTACCTTGGTCCAAGATACATCAAGTACCCTCACACAATGGATGAACAGACCAACATCAAAATGCAATTTGCAGCAATGCCTCCTTTCTCAAATGTAACCTTGGCACCTGACCACCCGTGTTACAATAAGTGCACCACACTCAGAAGGATGAATATGTGTGTGTTAATCGGAAGCATTTTCAATCTGTCAATGTCCAAATCATTTGTTATGTGCAAATGGTGCTGACAAATGTAGTTGCTAAATGGTCTGGCTCAAGCCATGACTCATTCATACTGTCTCAAAACACTGCAGGGAGGAGACTTCAAGCTGGAGCAGTACATGATGCATAGCCTCTTGTATTTTGTGCTATGACCTTAATAATTGTGCTATTAAAATCCCCAAAGTTACCGTTTTTATACCCAGGTTGACAATGTTTCATTTGAAATCCTATTAATTTCACATTCAGGTGACAACGGTTACTCCCCTATATCCATTGCTACAAACCCTCTTTATGAACCCACAGAGTGCACAAGAGATGTGGCACAGCACAACACACAGCTGTGCTTGCTCTCTTGTTGAGCACTGATCATGGTTGGGCCTGGATGCAACAAGAAGGAGACTCCTTTACTAGCCAGAGACGGTATGCATGATCATTAAGGCCTTTGGTGTCCTGTGTAATACGGCACTCAAAATGGCATTCCCTTGCTTCCTGAACACCTGCAATCCAGTGACTACCAGGAACCTGAGGGCCCTCACCAGCCAGCTCCTATGTGCAAGTTTAATTCAAAGAAAAGAGTTGCTTGTCTGCACTTTATAGAAATACACCAAAACCAAAAACTTTTTTTTTCACCAATTCTTTTAAACTGGGACTTATTTCAAACAGAAAGTGAAGTTCTTGTAGTTCCATGATTCCAGGAGTGCATCTGTGAGGACACACTCACGTGGTTGACCTTCGTGGGCAGAGAATGGTATTGATTATGCACCAGCACCAGCTTCTCCATCCAGATTCTCCTGTGTCCCAGACGTGGCACCATATGGTCCTCAAGAGTCTTCTGAATCTAAAAGGACACACCAAGTTCCATCTGTGCATCTATCTCTCTCTGTCTGTCCATGTCTCCCGCTTGGTCTTCCACAATGCCACGCAGAGTGTTTTGGCTTAGAATAGAAGCCATATGCTCATCTATTTTAGAAGAGAGCCGAGGTCTCTGCTCATCCACCTGTAGCTCTCACACAGGCACTTTGCATTTCTCCTCGCACTTGTAGTCGTGTCACTGAGATACACAAGGTCCCTTTTTGAGTCTGGTATCAAGTACACAATGCACAAAACTCCAATAAAAAGTCCAATTGTTTAGCCAACATTTTGAGGAGGCAATGGCAAGAGAAAAAACTAGCATAGTGAGGGACTAAAACCTCAAAATGTGCAGGAGAGACTGGTCCTTTAGCTTGTCCCACTCTCCATGGCGGCACTGGTTACCAGATGATGACCTTCTTTTCTATTGGGTCTCTGAAGACAAAAAGGGCATAAGAGAAGAGAGGGGAACCCTTGTGTAGCAACATTAGACAATCAGGTGCAAGGAAAAAATACTATTTGCCTTGAAATCCAACTGGGTCCAGCATTTTCCAACATCTTGGTATACCCTGTGGTCCCACCAAAAGTGATCTTGGGCCCCGAAAGAATCTTAAGCCTGAAATGATCATTGAATCCATCTTATGAAGCTTTTTAAGCTTACAAGGCATTTTCCAAAACCATTTTAAATAAAGACATGCTTGAAAATGAACGTAGAGCCATGATTTGTGGCTGACCAGTATATGTTTTAGTGTGTGCCACTCTGAAAAAAAAAATTTTTTTTGATGTGATGCCATCCCACACTCTAAAGTAATAAAATAATTGTAGTGAGCATTTATTGCTGACTGTTATTACTAGTCCATCCATAGGTCCAGTATTGGTCAGTTGACTCGATCAGTCAGTTTTGAATAATATCCATGGAAGAACTGATTGGATTTTACATGTGTTGTTCAGGTAAGCACCATTTGTATACGCTGTGACTGCTTTCTCTTTGATCTCATGAATATCTGTCATGCAATATGGATATAAAACTTGCTGGTAATAGCAGAGCATTGAGTGGTTTGCACTGTTTCCTAGACAGGTAATTTTTGGTTGCATGTTCCCACTAGGTCTTGCTTTGGGAAGCGCATATAGAAATTTAAGAATGTTCCTAGAATCGCTCTTGGAAAATTCTCTTATTATCCTCTTAGATCGATCGTTGATGAGGCCTTGGCCTCTCTGAGATGAACTCTGGGCACTTGTTCACCTCCTGGAAAAAACCTTTGCCACCTTGACTCTGTCTTCTATTCTGCTCTCCTACAATCAGGCAGGTCACCGCATAAGAGGGGATTATTGGGAACACCTCTGTGTCAATTAGTGTAATTGCATTCTAGCTAATTGACAGTTCAAACAGTGCTGAAGAAGAGAAACACAATCTGCTGAAGAACAAAACACACAATCAGTGGGCAATCTGTGACAGTCGCACCATTTCTATTTGACTTCGTCCAGGGTCCAAAGCTCCGAATTGATCAAATTTATGGTTACTTTTTGCCATTCTTCATATTTTATTTTGTTTATGATGCCAGTAGTGAGGCCTCCAAACAAAATAGCTTTCCATCTCTCCACTGCACCTCTTCTTTGCCATCCTGAGTTGCAGCAGCTATTTAAATGGAAAGCAGGGTGATTAAAGGTGTGTCAACCTCCATTTATGGGTAATTGTGGGAGTTGGCATTATGCTTGAACATGTACGCACAATTTCACAATGACTGAGATGTGTGAAACTGTGTGAATGTATGGCTTTATAAATGTGATGCAAAGACTGCATATGCATGTTTATGGTTTTTTAAACTACACAGAAACTACACAGTTGCATCTGGCC
Organism: Holocentrus rufus; assembly: GCA_900302615.1. Classification (NCBI taxonomy): domain Eukaryota; kingdom Metazoa; phylum Chordata; class Actinopteri; order Holocentriformes; family Holocentridae; genus Holocentrus; species Holocentrus rufus. The sequence continues at coordinate 4,527 of OMLF01026540.1, read as the reverse complement.
CCTGGAATGATTTCATTTGAGTCATTAGGTAATCACTTCGATCATGAATTCCCTTTCTCACAAAATACAGTTTTGGTCCACAACACATACCGAGGTCCACTGCATGCAGCGCTGTCAGCACTAACTGATGACTGCGGGTCCTCACACCGCAACGATCATCTGGTGAAGTTTGCAGATGACACAATGCTCCTCTCCTGGCTCTCAAAGCCTCATGAGCCTGACCTAGAGGAATTTTGGGAGTGGCATGACAGCTATTTGATCTGGATCTCAATGTGGCGAAGACCAAGGAGTTGGTTGTTGTCAGTTCCTCCAGACAGAATGGAAGATCCACTCTATGGACAAAACATGACCAACAACCAAGGAAGATAGAGAGTCCTTTACTTATGCTGATAAAACTTTTAATTGTGTTGTTGAAGTAGTTTCAGATTGTTGTAAACTAGAAGAACACATTGTAACAACCAGATTTATTTGCTGTATTACAGATACAGCCACCTCACAAAACCCTCCATAGACCCCTTATTTATGCTTGCACAGAGCCAGAACAGAGCACAGTCTCTTGTTTGTTAGCAACTACACAATTTAGCATTGACTTAAGAGTCACAAATTTCATATATTGGTGCCTAGTTTTCCTCCTTTTGCTTTTGTGATTGCTAAGGGCTTTTGGTTCAGTGCCACAGAAGGGGAAGGTAAGAAAAGCAAAGCATCAGAGGAGCAGCTGGGGCTGCTCCTTTGAGTTAATGGCAAAAACTGTGACGCCAATCCAAAAAATAAAGTATTGGCTTCATATCAATACCAAGCATTCCTTTGTTTTTATTTATTCAAAGACTATTTGCAGAGCACACGTGCTCTTTTTCAGCAACAATCTGTTACATGTTCACACAGTTACTTTCACTCACACTATTGAGGTGCCCAGCATAAATAACACAATGCCTTTGATTGTTTCTCAGTGAACACCTCCACTGGAGAAATTAAGTACCTATAGCTCAAGGGGATCTTGATAATAGTTGATCATTTACTTTCACTGCCCATACTGCCCAGTGCTGGTCCAGAGGTTTGTACCGGCATCCCTCTAACCTTTATGCCACTGTTGTTGACTATCCCAAAAACACTGTGACCGCTGGGCACTGCAGCATTTTCACTACTACCACCAGCCCAGCCTCCAGCTGAAGTACGATGATTCTCATAAATGTATGGTATATCCACAGGGGGGAGGGGGATTTTATAGTGCTCCCTGCTTGTTTATTTATGTAAGCCTATTATGCTTATCGGCTACAACAGGGAGAAGCTTAAAAGAGTACAACCATTAGTCTGACAGCACTACCATTCTACTGCAGCAAGTCAGACATATGACATGAATGATTCTCAGCCTGGTGAAACATATTACAGTAACTATAAAACAGGGCTTTGTTATCACTACACAGTCTAATTATTTTCACCAAGGAGACTATTGTTTTCACACTCCAGTTACCTCACTCTATTATCGGATGTGTGTGTGGTTGCTATTCAATATCAACTTCATATATTACATATCAAATTGTGCTAGATAAAACTGACAAAAGTCACCTATTCTGAAATTCTGACTGGAACATTGTGTCACCTCTGCAGCTTGCACGGTTTTGGATCAAAACGATACAGCTATTGGATGCCCTGACCTTGAATATTCAAATTAATTTCTTCCTACCTGTCAAGCAGAGCTTCATGTATCACATATTAGTCTCCTTATTTACACATCCCCGTGCAGAATGGAATAGTTGGGAAAGGCCACAATAGAAATCTGTCGATATGCTCTGATGATATGCTAAAATGAAAATCATTTTAGCATATCATCATTTCAAAAAGATCAACTCACATGGTAGATCAGAAACTGTCTTTTACCGAGCAAACATCATGAACCTGGTGCTCACAATAAATCAAGCTTCAGACAAGCTCTTATTGGGATTTATTCCTTTTTCTGTTTTTTTTTTCGTTTCACTCCATCGGTTTATCTATATGAACATACTGATTACCAAAAGTAGTACTTGTTTTGGGGTAGAAAGGGGACTATTTGCTCTCTTTCCTTACTGTTAAAATATTTTTATGGTAAGTCTTGTCATACCTAAAATAGATGACTTTTTGACCATGAACATGGTTCAAACACTCAAAGGGACATTTGCCCCATACAGACAGACAGAGAGAGACATATAGACACATAGACAGCCACAGGAACCTGCAGACAAATGCACAAGCAGGCAACTAGACACACATGCAAACAGGCAGAGAGACAGAGAGACAGATATACTGTCAAGCAGGAAGATAGATAGGCAGGCAGATAGAAACAGACAGATCAACAGAGTGGCAGGCAGAAAGAGGGAAAAACAGACATACAGAAGGAGACAGACTGAGAGACAGACATGTATAATGACAGGCAGATAGACAAACAAATAGAAAAAAGAAAGACAGTCAGGCAAACAGGATATCATACATCGTTCACATTGTGACAATGTTATTACCCACACTGAGGGGGAAAATGGAGAAGCGGCAGAAAATTATGCCATATGCAAATTCCATCACAGGAATATTACTGCATAATGTCATTTCAATATATTTTTGGGACCCCGTGAATGATATTGAAACTCATTAGTCTGAAAATGCCAATATTTCTGTCATATTTCTGAGAGCTGAGACCCAGATGATTTCATTGTCACAGTTTTTTTTTTTAAAGCCTGCCGCTAGATGGAGAGCTACATGCTGACTTGTCTAGAAAGACATTTTTTGGCCTGTGTTTTTTTTTCCACAAGGCAGACATTTGGAGGAACAGCATTCATTGGCTTCCATTCATTTTGGATGTTGTGGCATGTTATCTCTACCGTTTGCTTGATCACAAATAATTATGACTAGCAAATCTTTCTTGGACTGGCTGTTGTGTTGGGAAGCTGCTGTATCCCTTCTCATTAATCTACAATTCACATTATTTGCAAAACAAACAAGAATAATTTCAACTACTCAAAACTTTCTTGTAAAGCTAAGTTATCATTTGAAATACAAATACTTCCACATTTTGCTGGTGATATTGTTGTTGAAGTTCTTCATTGTATATGTGTAAATCCTTTATTGAGTGCATAGCTAGCTACAGCTGGACATTAGCATTTAAGCTAACAGCTGTTATGTAAAGGTTAGCTGGACCCACGATTTAGACTTATTGTTGGGTTGTTCCACTTGGTCCATTTAACTTTTACAGATACTATTTTTAATACTAAGGTGAGACCAAATACTTGTTCCCTCTACTTCTTAAATTAGCAGTATACACCTGCTTCCACTCATTGTGTTAAGCTAAGCTAAGCTAAGCTAAACACATTCTGGATCTATCAATGTTCTGGACACACATAGGTAAAATATTCACATTGATCTTCTCATCTTACAGTGGGTGGTAAAGATGGTAAACTTGAACTTCCCAAATGTCAGAGTGTTCCTTTATGGCCACAGTATAACGTGCAAACTGATGAGGAGAGATTGTTTTTGTATACTGACCATGACGAGCCGACAACACATTGCTCTTTGAGCAGCCTTCTACATTTAGATCCTTGTCAGTGCAGCTATAAAAATAAGACAGAAACACAGCTTGAGGAAATACAATATAGCTCAGGGGATTTTGCTTAATATTAGCTGTTAATTAGTCCAGCATGATCTTACTGAGTCAAAACATGATATATTTTTTTCCTGACGATAACTCTCTTCAGGGTCTTTGGGAGGAGTTTATAAGCTTCTGTTATATCACTGCATTGTGTTTCTGTTTTCTGTGAGAAAATACTCCGTCTTAAGCATATAAAGGCCCAAGAGCACTCCGAATATTTTTGAGCAAGGGCAAGCAAGTTCACGTTTCTTCAAATAAGAATTTGTCATGTTTTTATCTTTATGAACAAAGTTGAAAGGAAATACAGAAAACTGGCATTATTGAGAACACGCATGCTGCTATTTGAAATTGTTTTAAACAGTGATGCGTTTGATTTTAAAGCTTAAATCCTGTATTCTCCACGACTGAGTATGGTCACATAAACATAGTAAACATAGTATTAGTCATTGCTTGGGCGGAGAGACCTTAGGCCAATAGGAGGTCTATGGCGTCATATTTATGTCATATGTCGCGAGCACGATAAAACATGTTCACGAGCAAATTACATTAATTCGCACGTGCAGATATTAACTGCCACACGCATGATAAAACTCCTCGCGCACAAATTCAATAATACAGGGGTTGTACAGGTTGCTGCCAGCGAGAAACAAAGTCACTTGCGTGTATAGAACTAAGCAGCAAGGGCACAAAGCTGCTGCCACGTGCAAAAGATTCTACTTGGCCAGCGCTGAGGGGCATATGCTCTCGAAGTAGACCTCTGCTCGCTCGAAACGACCTGACTTTTGACAATTTGGGGCGGACACCAAGGGAGGCACCGGGCCTCTTATGATTGGTCACTTCAGTGCCCACACGGAGTACCTTGTACCTTGATTGACAGCTATGTTACAGGAAGTCCGTAGTTGGAGTGACGCCAAAAA
>OMLF01026537.1:13924-34169 GCA_900302615.1 Holocentrus rufus | reverse complement strand
AATGGCACCAAGTCTAATCTCACTACCTCGCTGGAAGAGAAAGCACTCTGTGTCTCAGAGTGTGATCAATTTAGTGAACAGTGTGAGCTATGAACTAAGATGAGCTGTGAACCATGGCTAACGCCTCCAAAGAGCCCAGGGACAGTGTTATTAATCTGTAATGGTGGTGATGTGTCAGTCTGCCTGCTGTCAGAGGCCAAAGGCTGAACCCTCCTATTAGTAAACATGCTGACAGTTGCACGACGCAGAAGAAGAAGCTGCCGTGGCGGAGGTTTAGATGATTAAGCATTGCTCCCATCTAAGGCTCGCAGGCTATTTAGCCAGCGCACTTGTAATCCTTGATTTAGTAAAGGGATTAAAGCTGACGTTAAAAGCTCAGCTCTCTCTCACAACGGGCGCATAACACTGGGCCTTGATTTAATCCAGCTCAGTATATATCTCACTTTTTGTCAAAAAGCTCTCACCACCGGGGTTTGAACTTTCTTGGTGGGCCCGGCTAAGAGCTGCTTATGAGCCTCGTATGATATCGCCCTCGATGAGTCCCGCCAAGTTTTAGACTCAAGATTTTGGACGTGAGGTCCGAGGGTCAGTGATAAAGTGGCGAGTCGCCTGATTGACTCTCAGCCTTAAGGGGTTTGCCAATAGAGTCGCTGCGGAGCCGGCAGTCAGGCCGGTGGTTCTATATCAGAGGGAATTTGTGCTGAGATAAGAGGTCCTGCTGGGGGAAGACCATCATGCTTTAGATTGTGATCGATTGAAGGGCTGAGTGGAATAAACTGATGTTGTCTTGACTGGGTCTTCCTCTTGAAGGAATACTCCCTTTTTCCTGAAGCATACTCAATCAGTAGGTGTATTTATTGCTCGCGCCCTGGCATAAGCTAAAGCTGTGCGAGAAAAATTGATACGGCTGAGTATCACGCCATTTTTCGCAATTCTCTATGGATTCTCTTGCTCCTCACATAGATATGCATCGTCTGTTCACTTTATTTCCATGTGACGTTATGACATTTAACATTGACATTTAAGTGCACCATATTACTGTGTTTTAGTAACCACAATTGCAAAATTAACATTTTAATGTTAATTTTGCTTTGTTTTCATTCAGTTTGTCACTTAATTTATTACATAATTTGCATATTTTATTAGTCTGTGTTTTGCAGTATTTTTTTAATCTCTATTTAAGGCCATCATCATGACCTTTTTACCTTTGTTTGCATTTTTGGCCCTCTTGTCCAATTATGCTTGAGCATCTTCTAATCTGACTTTGACAGAATCCATCGAAATGGCAGAAGAGACGGACTTTACAAAGAAAACCTCCTGCTGAGAGGCTGCACCATCCGCAACACCGAGGAGGCTGTGGGAATCGTCATCTACGCAGGTGGGAGCCCAAAATAACCCTGTCAGCTTTCATATTCCCCGTTTGACCCGCCGCGGCTCCCTGCTAACATCCAGTGTGTTTTGTAGGTCACGAGACCAAAGCCATGCTGAACAACAACGGCCCGCGCTACAAGCGAAGCAAACTGGAGCGACAAATGAATGTGGATGTGTTCTGGTGTGTCATCATCCTGCTGGTCATGTGCCTGTTTGCTGCTGTCGGTGCGTAGCAGTTTAAGACTTGGGCAAACAGATGTGTGGGAGTCTGACAGGGGAAATCCAATTTTAATGACCTTCCCTGTAGGTCTCTTTATCTTGGATTTATTGAGAAAGAGAAGGTCCTGTTTGGATGGAGTGTACTACCCTTTTATTTATATCTCCTCCTTTCAGTGTTTACATGAGATGACCTTGTGGTGGTTCTGTTCCAGGTCATGGGCTGTGGATGTTTCAGTATGGAGATAAGAGGCCTGTGTTTGACGTTCTCAGTCCGGAGGGGACAGACTTATCACCCATCTTGTCCGCCATTTATCTCTTCCTCACTATGATCATCGTCTTTCAGGTAGGAACCAGGGACAGAACATTAGAGGATGTACCACGGCATTTTAAATATGAGATCTGTCTTGTCCCGCTGTATGTAAACAAATAAAAATGATTGTTGGCTGTAGATGAAATGCTGAAATCTTTGGAAACTTGACTTCTGGATCAGTGTCTTTGAAATGATGCCACTTGAGCTCATTCCTAAACCCATGTGCAGGCAAAGAAAGCTATAATTTGTTGGTAATAATGCACAAAATGCACTAAATACCACCATTAATGTGGAGAGTGGAAAGGGAAAGTTGAGGGCTTTATGCTGTAAAATCCTCTTTCTATTACAAATCATAGTGAGCAAAATGTACTGACTGACAGTTATTGATTCTGGTCACTTTTTTTGCTTGTATTCCAAAATGTCAGTTAAAATGTCACGCCGTCATTCAGAAAAATGTCAGATGTTGCAGCAAGTTCCCCCCGATATCAGGTGACACTGCAGATAAATCAAAGCCGCAGAAGATGGATGTTTGCCGGCCTGCACCTTACAAACAGTTACTGTTTGAAGCTGCAGACCCACCAGTATTATCAGAAATTATTTGGATACAGTGTCAGATAAACAAATGACTGTATTAGTGACTCAGTGTCCAAGCGGCGGAGTAGCATGAAGGCCAAACTTTCCCTCCCAACACTGTGACTCATTTGTTTAGGCCCGCTTCCCATTGAGCTGTATAGGAAAACTAACTTGGAAGGTGTCCAAACCGAGGTTTATGAAAATGGAAAAACCCTCCACAGTTTAGTTTCTTCTTGATACTCGGGGCTACGATGACCGAGTGTCTACAAATAAAAAGTAAAGGAAGTCTGCACTCATGTTTCTGAGATAGAAGATTGATTTATTTGACAGATGTTTTGTGCTTCAGGGCTTCATCAGTGTCAGTATGTGAAAAACAGGAAGTGACTACTAGTAAATAATCTACTGGTGAGACCATCTGCCCTCTGATTGGATGAAACGATCAATCAGAGGGTCCATTATTTAAATCCTTCACTATTAGACAGTCCAAGATTTCTCAAGAGAACAACAAATTATGAAACCATAAACACTATAAATATATCATAACATGACATCAACTTGCATTAATAAGATTTTGAGCCAAAATAAATGTCCGTATACTCAAAAAATTACAGTACATTTTTTACACTGCAGCATTTACACTACGTTGTAAAATACCTTCTTGTCTGCACTAACAAATGCTCTGTCCTCTCTCATAGGTGCTGATCCCCATCTCCCTTTTTGTGTCAATTGAGATTGTCAAGATCTGCCAAGTGTACTTCATCCATCAGGACATGGATCTGTACGACGAGGAGACAGATTCTCACCTGCAGTGCAGGGCTCTTAATATCACTGAGGATCTGGGCCAGATGCAATACATCTTTTCTGACAAGACAGGCACCCTGACAGAGAACAAGATGGTGTTTCGACGCTGCACTGTGGCAGGGGTGGAGTACTCCCATGATGCCAATGGTGAGGCAAGCCAGCACACTACAAGCACAAAGTTGTTTTTTTATTCCAGTTAGAATTTGTCATTTTGTTTTAACCCGCTCTAAGGGCCAGATTTACTAAAGTGGATACTAAAATGTTTAAGACGTGTCATTGGTGCAAGACGATCTTCTTGGCTGATCAGGGGTTATGTCTCTGGTTTTGCACAAATGAAAAGTTTTTTGCACACATTAAAGGGTTTATGAGGCTTTATACTGAATGTTTATGAAGTGTTTTTATGTGTTTCCCAGCCAGAAGACTTGCTATGTACCAAGAGATGGATTCTGAAGAGGAGGAGTGTATGTCCCATGGTGGCACGCTGCCCAGGCGGGACAGTGTGACCAGCCACCAGAGCGCCCGGGTGGTGCTGCGCTCCCAGAGCACCAAGTCGCACCGCAGGACGGGCAGCAGGGCGGAGGCCAAGCGCGCCAGCATCCTGTCAAAGCACACCGCCTTCAGCAGCCCCATGGTCAGCCTGACTTGCCGTCCTCATCTTTCACTTCCTGCTGTCCGCTTCCTGCACACGGCGCGTTACTGATAAACTCTTCTCTGTTCCGCAGGAGAAAGATATCACCCCTGACCCCCAGCTCTTAGACAAAGTCAACGAGTGCAGCAGTCAGATGGACTTCATGCGTTTCCACAGCCAGCCGATGTCCCAGCTGCCCTCCGACCTCTCTGACATCATCGACTTCTTCATCGCTCTCACAATCTGCAACACCGTGGTGGTGTCGTCCCCCAATCAGCCCAGGCAAAAGGTAAACTCCACTTGATCGGATCACTCTGTCCTGACCTCTTTTTGGTCAAAAAGACCCGGTCTCTCTTCGAGGTTGATGGGGTCGATGATTTGGTCGGGTAGTTTGCTAACTATTAACTTGCTGTTAACTTTATTAGGAATGCATGTGCACATTTCTAAGGGTTCACAGAGGTTATAGAAATTCTCACATTATTAATTAAATCTATCAAAATGCTCAGTTCTTATTAAAATTACTTGGTTATTAATAAATACAAAACCATAATCTGATGACATGATGCACTTCATTGGATAACAACTATTGTACAAGATTGCTGCAGATGTGTCTTTCTCTCTGTCTCTCTCCCCCCTCTGTGCCCCAGTTTTGTATGTGATGTTATGTTAGTGCCAGGCTTTGTGTTTAATTACCACAATAGATATATCTCCACTCCATACTTAAATAAAGTGAGTAGATTTAACTATAATTTTTTTACAAACAAAGCTAAACTTTTGGGATTGTTTTATGGCAACAAATTTCTCTACCAGGTGACCAGGTCATTCCTTATGGCAGTAAAATTTAGTGTGTATTCTAAAGTCATCTTAAGATTAATTCTACAATATTCCAAGCCTGTCAGGTAGCAATTCTCTATATACTGCATATACTGCAAGTATTGCAAATTTATTATGGTAAAATGGTACCAAACAACTACAGCAGTAGATGGTTTGCAACACATTCATAAATATTTTAATTGTTTACTTTTGTTGGGTTTGTTTTTCACTGTTCATTTTACGCACTTTCAACCACTTCCAACATGCTCCCAAGTTTGGCTATAAAATAAAATGAATGTCAAGACATGCCAGTAAACACTCTAAGACACATCAATAGAGGATCTAGTACAGAAGGAAGTTAAAACATCCGGATAGTGAGCCAAACATTGTAACTAATTCTACTGATATCCTTCCAGAACTCCAGAACATTAGACTGTATTTATTGTTGCATGGATTTTTTTTCTCCCCAACAAGGGAGCACGTTTCGTCACTTGACAAACGCATTGCATGAATTTGCTTGTGATTCTCATTGTTTTTGGCTGTTCCTCCTATAATAACGCCCTCCAAAATACACACCAATGCTTCTTTTGCATGTAGCTTTCACTGTTTTATTGCCTGCTACCTTTGGTGTTCTCTGATGTGTATCCGTGTTTTGTTTTGTGTGACCCCGGGCGTGGTTGTCCTGTTTGGAGTTGATATCCTTTCCTAGCCAAAGTGTGTACCAGCCCGCTGTCCTGCAAGCCAGTGGCACAAATCCCTGCACGTTCAACGGGATAAGGTGGCACATTATTTATGAATTCTGCGTTTCTGTTTGGAGGTTATCCGATGGCGTGGGAGGAAATGTAAATCTGCGCAAATGCACCGGCTTCGACACGGCATCCTTTCTCTTTTCCATTTTTTCCGGGGTTTATGTCTTGTATTGTTTGTACTTTTTTGTCCTTTGTGCCACTGTAATTGTTCACTTTTTATTATGATGCCCTTGTGGCTAAGCCCGCACCTGAATGATTTATATGTGAGAACTGTGGCTCCTGCTGCCAGGAGACCACAAAGTGAGTCACACTCTGCTATTGTGCTGCACCACCTTGGAATAAAGGATTTGGCTGCGGGATGATGGCCAGGAGATTTGTTTGCATCAGTGGACTACTGTATCACTGCCACTCGTACTTTCTGTGTACAAAACACACAGGTGGACATAAATTGCAACATAATACTGGATGTGTTTGTGGTTTCAGTGTAAGTGTGAGAAGTTCTACTGTTCGGTGTGAAGGATGTTACTGATACAGGACTGAATCACTGACAGGCTGCTGGTATCGACCGATATCGGCTGTAAAAAACAGCATCAGAATTGACTCAGTATTATTTTTACTGTTGATATTATGACATGAGCATGGGGGCGACATATTAAACACCTCCAAAATATTTCAAAATAAGGCTTTGCAAGTGTCTTTTTAGGTACACAATGAAATTCTGAATGTGAACAAAACCACATGTGTTTACAAGGAAAACTATATCAGGTACTTTCAAGTGTCTTAACAGAGGCTCCTGTGAAAAGTTTAACCTGTTTTTTACCTGTGTTTTATGATTCTTACAAAAATGTACATTGTATTGGCTGCTGCAGGTGAGAAGATATTGGATATCAATATCAGCCTAAAAAAAACATACCAGTGCATCCCTAGTTCTCCAGTTGTCCTCCAGCTGTGTCCCTCTGTGTCCTCCAGGTCCGGATGAGGTTTGAGCTCAAGTCCCCTGTGAAGACCATCGAAGACTTCATCAAGCGCTTCACGCCCAGCCGACTGACCTCGGGCTCCAACAGCAGCAGCTCCTCCAGCCTCATCACCAACCGCTCGTCCAACAGGGGCTGCTCCAGCGTGCTGTCCTCCCCCTCGGCGGAGAGCACCCTCACCAAGCTGGATGAGGAGCGAGCCCCCGGGAGCCTGGACCACGCCTTCAGCCCCGTGCCCCCCTGCTACGAGGGCAAGAGCTGGGCGGCGGAGGAGGGCGAGCTGCGCTACGAGGCCGAGTCGCCCGACGAGGCCGCGCTGGTCTACGCCGCCAGGGCCTACAAGTGCTCCCTGGTGGGACGCCTGCCGGACCAGGTGACTGTGGAGCTGCCCCACCTGGGGAAGCTGAGCTTTGAGCTGCTGCACACGCTGGGCTTCGACTCCACCAGGAAACGCATGTCCGTGGTGGTTCGACACCCTCTGACGGACCAGATCACTGTCTACACTAAAGGAGCAGACTCTGTCATCATGGACCTCATCAAACCCCCTTCCTCAGGTAGGCAACTTACAGGGAAACCCCAAATGTTGTCACTCTTGGATGCTACATTTGGTCTTTGTCAGAATGATGCAGTTTTGATTTGATAGTGATAGAGTGGTGGTGAATAAAATGGTGGTAGCAGTCTGACTCAGTGATATATCGATACTATATCAATATCGTGATATATCATCTGTGATTTTAGATATTGTAATATGATATGGAATTACAGTAAATGATACACTTTTCTGAAGTTATTAGACTGAACTAGCTGTTGTATTATTTAATCTACCTACTTGGTCATCATATCCACATTACGAATGATTATTTATCAAAAATCTATTATGTGTCAATATCTTATGAAAGCACCAGTAGTCGTTCCTTCAATATCATCACTATATTTATATGGAGGTATTCTGACTGTGTTCTTGTGGTATTTGATTTGGTCCATATGACCTGGCTCTTGTGTGTTGGCCCACCTACTGTCTGCAGACTTAATTCTCCACTAGAATTGATAAATTGTGGCTGTGAACCCGCCTGGCTACAAATCACTGGATGTAATCTTCATGGCACAGAGGCTTACTGGTCATGTTAACAACCGGAGGACATTTTCACTTTGCGCTGGTCAATCTCGGTGATTAATTGCTTTCATTTGTAGCTGCTTCAGTTTTTTTTTTTTTTTTTTTTTTTTGAAAAACAGCATGGTCAGACGGTGATAACCCCTGTGAGAAAGTTTTCGTCGTCGTCTGTTGCCAGCAGTGTGTGTGTGTGTGTGTGTGAGTGCTGGCATGGAGTAACATGCCTGACTACACAGGGAGGTGCTCTTTGTCCTTTTGGAGCCCCTTAAAGTCTCACCTTTATTTCTCAGGTTTTCCACTGATGTAAAAGTGTAAACGAACCTCATTAAACCAACATGTTATGTAAGAGCCGTAAGCGACTTAACACCCACCTTAACTGGTCCCTTAAAAAGACCTCCTGCTTCCCTGTTTGTTTTTTACCTTTAGAATCTCAAAATCCGGCTCCTTGCTCTTTAAGTTCCTGAACGTCCTAATGGGAAAGGTGCACCAGGTTGTTAGTATTCCAGGCACACAATGCACTACAGAGGCACTTTTCACTAATGCTCTGTACACAGTCACCAGACATCTGTCCTGGAGTGCTTAGCGAGGGCCGCCGCAGCCTGGAGATTGAAGGATTGCCAGTAAGAAAGCTCAAATCCATTCTGGTTGAGATATTTTATGGACGGCTGCAGCAGAGTGGGTTAAAACTGACTGAACTGATGTTCTGTGGCCACACCGAAATATCTGATCTGTCTTGTTGTTACTCAAACTCACCATGATTCAATGAGATTTAGGCTTCTTTTCAGCTTATGTCATCTGGTGTTTGTAAAAACCCAGTCACCATAATTTAATTCTTTTAGGTTGTACTTTTAATGCATATTTAATATGTTAGTATTTTGATTTGAAAGTACGCAGCAACTCAGTTATTGAAATGTATATTAACTAGGGTTGCAGAATTGTTTAAGTTTCATCTATCATTGTGTCAGTATCAATAATGATCAGTTAAAAATATACAGTTTTGCTTATGAACATAAAGACCAAATGTGGTTTTCTCTATGAAAGTGCTTTTTTTTTTTTTTTTTGGTCAACATAATGAACGTACATTTAAGTGAGTAAACATATGAAAACAATTTATTGATATGAAGGCTTCAGTCCTAAAACAGTTAGTAATAAGAGGCAGGCAGGCAGAGTGCATCATTGTGCTCAACTACTTTAATTAAGTCTTTAAGGTATCAATGCAATAGTAGAGATAACCCTGTACTACTGAAAAAAACATGGAAAACGCACAGGCAATTGCCTACATCTATATAATAAATCAACCATTTACTATTTAGTTACCTTAGCATTAATTGATCAAATTCTTAATAGCAATTGATTGATTTTTCATTAATAGTGAACATCCCTCGTTCTCCTTTCAGTTAAAGTGTGCTGTTATTGTTTGGGTAATACACTTATTTCAGATGTTTGGTTAACAGGTCCCCTGTGTTCATTAAAGGCGGGGATTTCTTCTCAACAAGGCATCTTGGCTCAGCAGAAGGCTCTCACGCTGAGTGAAGACTTCTTAACCGCCATATATCAGCGGAGAAAAGCACTCCTATTTTGTTTTGGCATGTTTTTCAGTTTAAGCACTGTCCTATACTTGGGAGGAGTTCTGAATTAAAATGTGATTTATTATAGAGATTTTCCATTATGAGGACCACGCTGGTCCCTTTGCATTTAGGTATTAGGATGTGCTGAATGTTCATCATTTTAAATGTCCTCTATAGGGCAATGTCTGAGCTGGCACACTATGCCATTTTCTGAAGTTTTTGCCTTAGTTAAAATTCACAGTGCGGCGCTCACTGGGGTAGAGGGGCTGATGGCTCCTGTGGGACGGTTCTCACACCTCCAGTCAGACGCCCGCCCATTTCCACCTCGTGTCTCAGTTCAGTGTTTTCCAGCGGTTCTAATGGCTGGCTGGGTGTGTCCGCCACAGACAATTCAGGACTTTGTTTTACCGCTGGGTAAAGCGGCCAATTAGAGTGCAGCGGGAGTCAGACCTCATCGTAACACGGACCTCCATAATGGAGCCATTATGGCGATGAGGAAGTTGTTCAGTGTCACTGTACTGCACACGAAGGCGCTGTAGGTAGACTGTCGGCCTTTGGGACTTTGGGACTGAAGCTGCAGTTTGACGTAACGCCAGTCTTTCTCCAGGCTCGGGGTCATAACAGAACAAGCTCCTGTTTCAAAGCAAATTCCTCCTGTAAGCAGAACGCACATATTATTTTAACAATCTTTGCATTTATGTACACAAATAAGATGACAAACCTAGAACTTCCTCAGCTGAGATTAGATTTGTGTCTTTGACAGCACAGATCTGGATTGAGGTCTTGGGTCTCTGGACTCCAGCTTTGGGAGTTTTTGGTGTTTACAGATATTTGTTGGGCTTTCCAAAATCATGTTGCTAACATGCAGCATTTGAGCTCTGTTTTAGGGTGGATTTTTCCTTTTTTTTTTAAGAGGCTGGAAAAACAAACATGGAGCTTAGCTCCACCTACGTCCATAACACCGTCTGGTCCCTGCAGCTGTTTGTCAAAAGGGAAAGCTCACGCTGTCCTTGGAAATAGTCTTTTACAACCAAACAGGGAAAAGGGTTTCCCCACTCAAACGAGAACACAGCAAAAGTCCCACAATCAGCCTGAATGATCAGAGTGAAATGAAAAGGATCAATTTGATGCATCAATTCAGTATGAGGCAAATGCAAGTCTGCCTTAGTTTGAATACAAATATATTTTGATTTTTCTTCCTGAGGAGGAAAAAAAATCTTCACTGATTTGTTTAGCGTTTTAAGTCTTGAGATTACCGACAGCCTTGTGTTAATTTGTTCTTTTCAGCATAAATAATTATGCATGGCTATGTATGTGTGGTGGTGCATGCCAAGCTGGTGTGATATTAGTGAGAATACAAGGCTGGCATTCTGAATGTTGGCTGGCGCGTCTGTGTCAGGAGACCCATAAAGCCAATCTGTTTGTGTACTCTGCCCCAGCCAGGAAGATGGGCCCAAGACGCCACGCCAGAGAGACACTTTAGCAAGTGGACTCTTTATATTATTATGAAGACACATGATACTTCGCAATATCTGGAACAGCTTGTAGCATCGGCAGCATTTTAGAGCCTTTTAGAAGTGTATGTGGAACAGATAAATTATGTGCTTAAACAGTCCAGGAAGAAGTATTTAAATTTCCTCAGTGGCACAGAAATCTGGTCCACACATGAATTAAGTATTTATCACATTTTGCTTAATATAGCCTAGACACAATTATGAGTAACATGGAGACTTCATCCAATACATTGAGACACAGCATGTGGGTTCATTTAGGTGTGAAAGACAGATGGCTTTCATGTGCTTCTTGGAAGAACCCTTTTGCAATGTGGGAAAAAAAATGCTAAATCATTTATGCCAGTTTCCTAAAAGCATGGGTACTTAGTCTTGATTATTTTGTCCCTCTCTCTCTCTTTTTTGCTCATTAGATAACTCTAAAGGGAAACGCCAGAAAAAGATTGTCTACAGGACCCAAAATTACCTGAACCTGTATGCTGCAGATGGTCTCCGAACACTGTGCATTGCAAAAAAGGTAATAAAGACCGAGGCGCCCTGCAGAAGTGCTCGACAAATTCCCTCTCTCATTTTATGTGTAATGCTGAAGCAGAAGTAGGGAGGGTGGCGATGATTTATCTCAGTGGCTATTTGGCAGGTTGTTGTTGTAGCCCAGCGCAGATGATCACATGGACCAGCCTTCCAAAGTGACATTCTTCGTGACTCAGCTGCAATCTGTGCCACTTTCCCAGGCTGTTAATTTATGCTCTCGCAAGCCAGGCTCATTATATCCCCGCTTTTGCTTTGCTTGTGCAAAGCCCGTCACCATACCGATGTGATAAAACACCTTCTCAAGGTCTCACATACTCCCATGGATTGCTGCTGCCGAGTCCCCTGCCATGCCGTCAAATTAGTAGAAGTTTCTCCATTTGTTTTTTTTTTCTCTCTCTCTCTCTCTCTCTCTCTCTCTCTCTCTCACATTTTTTTAAAGATAAAGTATAGCTGCACGCTCAACGCTCAAGAAATGATAGTGTCCTGAATAAAAATGTCATGCAATGTGAGTTTAATGTGCGGCTATACTTCATTTTTTTTATGGAATCTGTTTTTGCGTTGGCCGCCAACTCTGCTTGGGTGTGCACTCTTTTGCATCTTTTTATGTCCTCCTACTTTTAACAGATATTTGTGTGCGTTTGTGTGTCAGATTCTGAGCAAGGAGGAGTACGCGTGCTGGCTGCAGCGCCATCTTGAGGCCGAGACTGCCATCCAGGGAAGAGAGGAGCTGCTCTTCGAGTCGGCCCTGCGACTGGAGACAAACCTCCAGCTTTTGGGTAACCGTTTAGTCCTTGTTACAGTATTCACACTGCATGACACTGTCATTATACCAATAATTCACCTAGAGCATCTATTGCGGCTCACTGTGTGGGTCTGTTGGAGGTCTGTCACAGCCGTGTGTCTCTGCGTGCAGGAGCCACAGGCATCGAGGACAGGCTGCAGGACGGCGTGCCTGAAACCATCGCCTCCCTGCGGAAGGCGGGCCTGCAGATTTGGGTGCTGACGGGCGACAAACAGGAGACAGCCATCAACATCGCGTATGCCTGCAAGCTGCTGGAGCCTGAGGAGGAGATCCTGACCCTCAATGCTGATTCTCAGGTGACCTCAGCAGCCCCTGTGTCACCCAGTCACTCAGTGTGTTGGGACTCAGGTTAATGCACATTAGGGCTGCATAAGTAACTGACTGTAATTTTGCTGCAATTTTCTAATAAGAGGAGATTGGCATATATTCAGTGTTAAAATATTAATTTCAGCAGCATGTGCAAAATATTGCATATTCATTCTGCATTTTTCTTTTTCTTTTTTTTTTTTTCTATATATCTAAGTAAGCTACCTATACCTGTATAATTATTGACTTTTAAAAAGTTTGAAATCTCTTTGAAGTTTCTAACACTTTGTTCAGGTACAGTCTTACTCTATTAACTATAAGCTAATGAAACAGGCATTACCTTATAGTAAAGAGTAACTTACTGCAAAATAAGTTTGCTACTCAACTCCCATTTGATTACTGCTAGTTTTGTTAAGCAAATATGAAATACAGCTAATTCCACTGAAGTCGTCTCAACTTACAACATTAAGTCTATCAATGCAGTTCGCTCTGCTATAGATGGAATGAATTGAAATGTTTTTTCAAACTACACTGAAGAAAAACAAGTTTGAATTACAGCCGCGGGCAGCACAGTGCCGAAAATAAATCAAAACAGAAGTTAGTTAATTTTGCGGGGTGGGCCACCCAGATATAATAAGCATATGATAAAATACTGAGATTGTTACTGAAGATAGCCTTCTTGTTTATTTCCTAGCGTGTAATAAAATATCAGATTTATTGTTGTTTCCTTTTTTTTCATTTGAAAATGAGGTCAGCCTTACTCAGCGGTTGTCGCCGCCGTTTGAGGTCTCGCCATGTTTGATTCTGGGCTGCCGGTTTATCGGGTTGTCAGATGTTGAGCGGGTCAGGCAGTTCGGCAATAAGTCCTGGTCCTGAACTGCGGCCCGCTCTGTGCCTGTCTCTGAACCAGGAGGCGTGCGCGCTGCTGTTGGAGGAGAGTTTACACTACATCCAGGCCAAATTCCTCTGCAACTCGACGGACCAAGCTGCCAAGGCCTTCCACAGTGACTTTGCGGCCTTTGATATCTATCCCTCCTCACCTCCTTCGTCCTCCTCCCACACCAGTCCCTTCACAGTGCACCGGCTGGGCCTGGTAATTGATGGACGGACCTTGGCCTACGCCCTGGATAAGAGCCTGGAGGATAAGTTCCTGGCCGTTGCGCGGAGCTGCCGTTCGGTGCTGTGCTGCCGCTCCACTCCTCTGCAGAAGAGCATGGTGGTCAAACTGGTGCGAAACAAGCTGAAGGTCATGACTCTGGCCATAGGTACGTACCAGGTCACGTGCTGCGCTGACGCAACCACTCATATGCACAACAGTTTCTTCCCTGTGGTGCCAGATTTGACTGTTGCTTTCAATTGAATGGCTTTGTATTTGTTTTTTTTTTCTTTCAACTACCTGATATTGAACCTCTTGCATATGTTGTTTATTATTTCACCACCTATACACCCTGAAACAAGTGTGAAAACACAAACATCATCCTCAGTGGGATTGTCTGAAATCAGTAGTTTGTCAGTGTTGAATCGGACACATATGGGCTGGTGTGGAACATGAATTGCACAGGGGGTTTGGCAGGTGATTCTGGGAAAATAGAGGACTCAACCCGAGTGTCGCCTCAAAAACTTCCTCATCAGTCCAAAAAGCACTGACTGCAGTGACAATGTGTATGTAGAGGTTTACATCCTGCAGATTTCTGTAGCATGACCATCTTGCTACACCAACAAGAACTCACCACTTTGCAGCTTTTCACCACACAACCTGTTCTAATGCAAAGCTTCAACATTGTCATTTACAAATTACAGCAGTTTTTATGAATCAGGATAATCATGAGTGAATTGAAGAGCCACATGCTGCATCCAAACCCCTGTAGTAATTCAATCATAATTTTTTTTATTTATATATCCGGTAGCAGGGAAAAGCATCTGATCTGATTTAAGCATTTTCACATTTTAACTGATTTTCACATTTTCCCAAACCCTATGAGGCAATGTTTGAACTTGAAATTTATTCAACATATTTCTTTTTCGCTGCCTTCAAGATCCAGCTGTCTTGAATTATAGATTACCACACTTGGTAGCATTTGTTGAGTATTATATAAATCAAACTAGATATTATAAATCATTTTTTATAAATCTTTTTTTGAGATTTGAATTGTAATTTTAATTTTATACACAGGACCTAAAGTATTTTGTCCAGTTTTAAAACTTAAATGTGAACTTATCATACATCCAATCCCCTTTTTATCATAAAAATCAAACTCAGATGTTGTCAAACTCCCAAGTCTTTAAGTACTAAGCATAGCAATATTTTTCCTGCTGTGGTATCTGCATGTGTTGACTTTTATCTATAGGTTACTGATATGCACACGCACACACACAAACACACACACACACACACACACACGCACACGCACACACACACCTTCTGCTCCCTTGTTGTGACTACTGAGCAGGAACAAATTAATTTTAGCATAAGGCACCATAGTTATTGTATATTTTGGCATAATGAAGCTGTAGCATAACAGAGGTGACATGAGGGTGGCAATGTGACTTATGACTGTCTTTTCCCTGTTTACCATTTACTTGTTACTGCTGCACTCAGGAGGATCCCATTTTTGCCTGCCAAGCGCTTTTCTGTCATTGCTGCGTTAGCAGTAATGTGGAGAGGCTTAGTGGAGAAAGATGGGGAGCAAACACCGCTCCTCCTTACACTCCTGGGATCGTCTTTGGGAACTTGCCTTTTAAGACTCTATAGGGACACCGAATCATTGAGAAGCTCTACCATCAACCACCACTTCTTATCAGCTCACTTTATGGCTTTCTTAGCACCGGAACAACAGGCTTTCAGAGCAGAATATACAACAATCAGTTCACTCTGACATTATGTCTCTGTGTGACTAGATTACAGTTTGCGACAGTGAAAATCCTGGCCTTATGTATTAAAATGCAGATAGGCGTACTAAAGATGTGTAAAGGTGTGTTACTATTCATTCTTGCATCAATAGGATATTATATTAATAGACACAGTTTAAACCAAAAAGTCACTAAAGATAATATAGACATGTTTTGCACAATAAGTGGAAAAAAAGAATTGATAAAGTTTTGTGTTTGTGACTGAGTGACCACATTGCACATTTATCAATTAGTTACTAAAACCTAATTATTAATATGATGCAGATATTTTGCATTAGAAAACAATGGTGTCATTGTAGCTAATCTGAATCCAGATTAGAAATTTGAAATAAAATAATTTAAGTGGGATAAATAGACAAATAGATTCCTGCAGTAATAGTCTGTTAATATTTACACCTGCTGGATTTGAAACATTTTTCTGGCCAAAAAATAATTTTAACACAAATCATTAACCTCTGTCAAAGCACTCATCACCGCCTACCTGAAATATTCAGCCAGCGCTACCACTCCAGCTCTCCTTACTATTATGACAACAAACCCCTCACTGCCCACCAGCACTTCATTTCCCACCTCACCACCTGTGGTGACAAAAACTATTCCCAGCTCTCGAAATGTAGCAAAAACAAAAACACTGCTCATCAGCCGCCACACCAAGTCTGGCAGCTTTCACAGCACAGCAACCATCAGAGGGACAGCCCAACTGGTGGAGGCCGTCTCATAGCCTGGAACAACAACGGATTATCTTCTTGGCTTCAGACACCACACAGCTAATATCTCAACTGGAGCTGTCATTACAAAAACATAAATCAGTCTAACCCTGTGACCTCCTGCTCTTTGAACCACATAATCACTTAACGAGCTATATTCTGTTGCAGCAGATGGACCCAAACTGTTTAAAATCACACACACAGCCTGAGAGATCCCTGGTACCCTACAGCCCCCACACAACTGACCACTTCACATACGCAGCCAATATAACAGTTCATAAAAACGGCAAACACTTGTGAATAGCTGACATTCCTCCCACATAGAAAACAATATAGCACAGAGAGGCACACGGTGGTATTTTCTTTTTCCTTTAAACTTGCTCTCTGCTTCTGGTGTACTGATTCCTGCTAAGCTGTGCCACTCGTTCTGGTTTATGCATCTCAGGTACACTTTGTATTTTTTATGGAGCTTTAGCACCATCTGGTGGCCATTCCCTTCTATGACTGGATGCAGACTCAAGAGTATGGGAGTTATAAAATAAAGAGTATTTAATTTATCATATATAGAAGCAATCTTTTTCTAACACAACACAGGCCAGGTTTAGGTATAGGGTTAGACATTTTTAAAGGAGCTACAAGAAGAATCAGGTCGAGCAACATCCATAAGAAACATATGCTTATGCTGCATATAGGCTACACGTCATGATACTCTTCTTTAACTTGTGACAAGTTGTTTTGCACATATTGCCTGGCAGATATTTATACAAAGAGTGAGAACAAAGGGGAAAGTAATAGCAGTGTTTAGCTAAGGGGAACGTCACACATCAAATGGTTTACATGAACAACAAATGTAAAAGCGGATAATGTTATTCCAAACTGACTGAACAAGTCTGAGCATCCAAGACCTTGACATGCATGTGTGTTAGCTTGGCTAACACCAGACACTAGACTAGCGCTGCCCCACTGAAGTCGGCATCAGCCTGGCTAATGTCACATGCGGAGGAGGAGGGACATTTTCCCCTTAAACAAAACAGAACAAAGCAGCTGGACAGGCTTGGCTATTTTCAGAGCTCGAAATCTCAGCAGCTATCAGGGTAACAGCGGATTGACTGGATATTGATCCACAACACTCGTGAACCCCCACCGCTGTGTTATGGCCATTTTCCCACCTCTCTCTCTCTCTCTCTCTCTCTCTCTCTCCTCTCCCCCCCTCTCTCCCTCCCTCTCTCACCACATTAATCTCAGGTGACGGTGCGAATGATGTCAGCATGATCCAGGTGGCTGACGTGGGCGTGGGCATCTCGGGGCAGGAGGGCATGCAGGTAAGGAGAAATCTGGGCGGTGCCGTGCGGGAATGGGAGGCATTGCGTGAGAGTGACGGATGAGGAGGGTGACACAGAGAGCGGGAGTGGATGAGGGGTTTGGGGTGATTTAAAGGGGACTGTAAAAGATGTGCAAATAGACTGTGGGGGTGAGAGCCTCCAAGAGGTTAAAGAGGGTGTGTGAGAGGGACTATGGGAGAGAAGACGTGGCAATATACAGCCAAAGGCAAGGGAAGAGGCAGCTGCATCTTGTGCTAGCTATCCTGGCGTGCTTTTGCATAGTTAATAGGTTTTGATTAGGCTGAGTGTTTTAGCTTAATGTAGCCTGCATCCATACTCGTAAGTATACAGCCTCTAAATGGGATTGGCTGTGTGTTGCTGAGTCAGGCTGGATTAGGGCTCCCTACCTTGTCCTGTGTCCTGCCAAAGAGCAGTACACTTTGTTATGCTTTCCCTCTGTCTTCATCCCATTCACAGCAGCGGGACAGAAACCCAGTCAAGCACTGGATTTTGACTTAAGCAGTTCATCAATATCGACGCGGGGCGAGGAGGAGAGGCCATAGATTGTTTGTCAGATTACTGTAAAATTGATTGGTGGTTTTCAGGGGGCAAGTGGTTGTAATCTGCAGTGAAGTAAAAGCACCACTCATTGTAACTCACCACTTAGATAACCTGCACCATTAGCTTAAATACTCCTCAAAATATTAATCAATCAGTAAGTCAGTCACTTCAGATATTAACATCTTAATAAAAAGTACAAATACACCACAATAAACTGATAAAATATATGTAAAATTGAATAAGCAGGTAAAGAAAACAAATTAAAAATGCTGTTATAATAAATTAAATTAACTACTAATTTAAAATGCAAGACAAAAACAAAGAAAAAACTCCCAACTCAGCTGGGAAAACAATGCACCGGGCAGAGTTTAAATAAAGGGTGCACTGGATTTTTTTGGTGCATTGCATAAGCAGTAATCAGGCGGCTTGGAGACTTGTAACATCTGCTCTAAGGTCACAGCCAATGCCACAGCTAAGTAGCTACCTTGGCAATGGTACTATGAAGGGGAGCTCTGCTGACCCTCCCCCCTCCCCCATGCACATTTCACCGGAGCGCCATGTTCCAGAAAGGTGATCTTGCATAGCAATGATGGAGACTTCCAATTAACTTCCAGGGGAGGCTTCCCGGGCGAGCTGCAGTGTAGCACATCTGTTAAATTCTCAATATCCTGTCCTTAACTGGGCCGCTAGATTAATCATTGTTAATAAAATTTGTTCTTAATGAGACAGCAGTCACTCCTCGGGACCCCGTAGTCTGCTGAGACGCACGTTTCTCCGCTCAGGCCAGCACACACTGCATTATGATTAACAGACCTTTCCTCTATTAGCCGCACACTCCCCATGTAGTCGTTTAAGGCCCGTTATTAGAGCGCAGCAGAAACTAAATTGCTGTACAAT
Source organism: Holocentrus rufus (assembly GCA_900302615.1). NCBI lineage: Eukaryota > Metazoa > Chordata > Actinopteri > Holocentriformes > Holocentridae > Holocentrus > Holocentrus rufus. The sequence continues at coordinate 15,505 of OMLF01026537.1, read as the reverse complement.
GAGGCATCTGCTGTTATTTTTCTTGTTGACAGTTCACGTTGACAGTTGAGATGTTTCATAAAGGGTTACCGGGTATCATTTGAAATGTAAGTTATAAAACAAGGAGACTACAGGGAGGATTTTGTCTTGGAGCGTGATAGATGGGACCGACAATTTTCTGCTGCTGTAACGACGAATCCCAAAAGGTGGCGAGCCCATTTAAGGGTTATTGCTTTGGAAAGATTACACCCACTAATAAAGATTCATTAAAAAGAGGCATACAAATGCAGCAGGGCAAGCCGTTTTAAGCGCTAATAACCACGTGCATGCTTCTAATCAGGTGTGTTTACATGTAGGAGGTGGAGAGGCTGGAAGAGGGGGAGGAGAAGATGGGTTATCGGGTCTTTGTGCTCTTTTGCAGGCAGTGATGGCGAGCGACTTCGCTCTGCCACGTTTCCAGTATCTGCAGAAGCTTCTGCTGGTCCACGGCCACTGGTGCTACTCCCGACTGGCCAACATGATTCTGTATTTCTTCTACAAGAATGCCGTAAGCTTCTTTTTACCATCTGCACTGATCCCAGAGCATCACTATTACTGCAAATTGTACCACTTGATTTTGTCCAAGTATTAAGAGTAATCAGCAGGAACACGAGCATAATGATCACAATTTATTATTCCACAGCCTTTTGTTTTTAGATAAGATTATTTAAGTGCATTTTCATCATAAGCCAATGGACATTTTGTTGGATTTTTGGAGTTTCTATGTTTAACCCATGCAGTCGACTCTCAAGACTAAAATGCCTTTGAGCTTCAGGCTTGCAGAGTCCTCCCTGGATGTGCATGACATTGTGCGGCAGTTATATTGATTTACATCGTATAGAAAAGCTACGTGCCGCCATAAATGCCTGTGAGTCATCCAGGTACTTGCGGGAACAGCTCACTCAATACTGATGCTACTACTCTTCTGCCTCTTGCCTGTTTGCTACATAACAAATTGTCCGCTGACATCAGAGACAGACAGATATGTTTAAGTCAAGTGTTTAAGTATTAAAACAAGAAAACAAAGGTACCAAGGTAGATTTTTAGGTTTCTGGCAAACTGGAAATGTGGTTTAGATGGGAATTTACTGTACAGTCTATTCATATGTGTCACAATAATAACATAAATATCTTTATTTATATTGCACTTTTTTGAAAAAACAGTTACAAAGTGCTTCAATAGTATTTATGGCCAACCCTGTTATCTTTTGTTCCCACAGATGTTTGTAGCCCTCATCTTCTGGTATCAGTTCTACTGTGGATTCTCAGGTTCCGCCATGATTGACCAGTGGTATCTTATCTTCTTCAACCTGATGTTCTCTGCCTTCCCACAACTCATCACTGGCACGCTGGACAAAGATGTGTCAGCAGAGACTCTCCAACAACTACCTCAGCTCTACATGAACGGGCAGAACTCAGAGGTCCAGACGACTCATCAAAATTAATAGGAATTGACCTGTCATCCCTGCCCCCCATTAATTTCACTGTTAGCTCAGTGTGTGTGTGTGTGTGTGTGTGTGTGTGTCTCCTTCCATGCACCTGCACAGTGTATCAGTGTAGTAAG
>OMLF01026533.1:36488-47048 GCA_900302615.1 Holocentrus rufus | reverse complement strand
GGGGGGTTTGTAGCAGGATAGCAGAGCAGATCAGTTCTGCCCTAATGTAACAGTCTATCTGGCGCTGTCTCTAGTGCCTACTCCACACTCAACAAATTGCTGTCATTCAAGGTCAATGAGCTAGAATTACAGGGAAAAATAGACAATTTCTCGCACCATTTGAGCCTGTAATTTATAAGCACACTGGTGTGTTTTAAATTAGTGGTCCAATTATATAGCTATACCTTCTGGAGTGTTTTATCCAAATGGCCTGAGACAGTGTTTGACAGAACTCTCTGATGTGATTGAGTGTGTGAGGGTATATACTGTATCTGTGTGTGTCTGTCTGTGTGTGGGGGGGGAGAGGGAGAGTTAGAGCGAGAGAGAGAGAGAGAGAGAGAATGAGAGAGCAGTGTGTTTTCATGTAATACAGGCAGCAGGAGTTGTTAGTGAATGGCAACAGGTCAACTGTGTGAGAAAGTTTACAGCGTGGGTCGCACAGGTCAGGGGTCAGGAAGTGGCTCTACTTGTACGCCCTATTTACAGTAGCATCTTGGTGCTCGGCAACTTAAGTAACTGGAGTCACTCGTGTTCTGTGTCTGTACACACAACGTCGTAAGAAGACTGGGAAAACCTGCATGTAGAAACGAGTGACTTGTGGATCTATTTTCAGCACTGTCTTTCTGCTCAAGCATTCAGGGAGCACTGTGCAGTTATATCCCTGCACATCAGCTACTGGTTATCAAGCCACACACACACACACACACACACACAGCTCTTTCAAGTAACTAGAGCTAAGTTTGGTAGTTCTGTTTCAAGCAGGAGGTACAACTAGCTGTTGCTCTCATTAAGAAACGTACTGAGTGCGACTTTATTAAAATGAGGACCAGCAGCTGTATTTATTTTTAGCTCCAATGTGAACAGGCCTTACAGATATTCCTTTTGTCCACTCTTATATCCCATTCATATTAATGCTAAATACAGTTGTCACTCCTAATTTTTTAAGTGTGTATTTTCTCAAGTTCACACACTCAGTATGATTCCTAACAAGAGCAACTAGTAGTAGTATTAAGTCCTGCTGGAAACAGGCTAAGGGCAACCAAAACTCTCATTATTATGCAGATGAGTCCAGGTAACTTTGGTTGTCAAGCCTCCAAGATGCTAATGTGAACGGGGCCTTACTATTGCAACCTCAACTATTTTGACAAGCAACAGCAAAGCAAAACAATAAAATTACAAGAGAAGCAAGAAAATAACTAAAGATGACAGAATATGCAGGTGCGGAGCCGTGTGAGTCACTGATCTGGACGATAAATTTGAGCAGAAGTTTGGAGGTCGGGGTCATTCGGACTTTGGCCAAATGGAGGACAGCCGTGGTTTGCTGTCAGAAATGATAGAATGCTGGATGGCCTATTTGGTGGCCGTTCATCCCCAAATAGTATAAAAATTCAATCTAGAAGTCATAAAAGTGGAGGGGGGTAAGGGGCAGGAAGATGGGCCCGGTGTGTGCTGGCTAATTAAAAAGCCATCTCATCATGTCCTCCACCCTGCCCTTGACTGAGTGCGCCGTCTCCAGCTACTGAGTGTGCATGTGTGTGTGTGTGTACATGTGTGTGTATGTTTGTGTGTGTGTGAGACAGAGAGAGAGGCCAAAGGGAGAGAGGAGAGAGACATAATGAGTGTGTGTGTGTGTGTGTGTGTGTGTGTATTTATGTGTGTGTATCCACACGCGTGTATCTCACCATGTCCTCATCTTTGCCCTTCACTTTGTACGTTCTCCAGGTCTTCCCGTCATCACTGGAGGCTACTTTGTAAGACTTGACGTACTCTGGGCTGCCGATACGCTTTGCACCCTGGGTAATTAGGCCGGTGACCCTCATTCTCCTCTGCAGGTTTATCTGCGGGGAAAAAAAAAAAAAAAAGCCAAAAACCAAGAGATTACTTCTTCATTCTGAGAGACTACGGGTGTGCGTTTGTGTATGTGTGCGCGCACGTTCGAGTCCTGGGTATCAGTTCACCCCCTTTGTATTTTTTCTGTCAGGCCCATCCATCTTATTCAGAAAGTCTGTGATCGAAAGGAACATTTAATCAATCCCCCGCGCTCCAGATCCAGTCTGTAAACCCGGCGCCGACTGTCAATACGCTGCCGATGTAAAGCGCCTCAGAGAGCCGGGAGGGAAGGAGGGAGGCGAGAAAGAGGAATGTGATGAATGCTTTCATACATGCAGCTTAGCACGCACAAAGAAGGGTCATCAGGACGCTGGATACATTACTGTATATACTGTAAGTGTGTTTATAACAACAGGGCACTTACATCCCATGTAGGGCACTTTTATCAAATGTATCCCGCTGTTTCCATGTCAACAAGATCCTCACCATACCTTTTACTGCTTCATTGAAGGACCGAGATTGAGAGCAATTTTCCACTTTCAAGACAGTAATAAGACCCTTGAACTGGACATGAGTGAACATCTACTTTGAAGCCATGTTGGTGCAATGTTATATCAGTGGAGAAAATAGGCGTTTTTCTGTTTATCTTAAATAGTCCATGTCATTTACTGTCTATACCTGTTTATTCCAAATCAGGGTTGATGTGGACTGCGGCACTGCAGCACAGACTCCCGCACGGGTCCTTATTTCCGCCCTGCATTACTCCCATCAATTCTGAGACCAAACCGACACCTGCTAAATCAGATTCTGTACCTACACCTGAACCAGTACTTGTTAAATTAAGCATGGGCAAAATAAACTGAGTGAGTGAGATTCAGTTCAGGCAGTAGACTAGACAATAATTTTATTAATTCATTGTGATAATTGCCTTCCTTGATAAAATAGCTACATGCCATTCTGTGCCAACACACTTTATGCTTTTTTTAATTAAATGAAGCAGGTAACTACAGGTTTTGTTTCATGTTGGCTATAAATAACTAATACAGCAGTTGAATTCTAACCAGCAATTTAATTTGTGAACTGCGAACCGCCCCCGTGCCTCTCAGTAACGTTTCTGTTCCACCCGTCACGGGATTTTTGTCTGTGGATCCCTGCGGGGAGCGGTGCAGGACTCTACACCAGAATGCACTGGGCCGAAGGCAGGGAAAGACCTTGGACAGGTCACTGGTCCATCAGTGGGCTAACACACATACAAACACATTCACACCTCGGGGCAATTTTAGAGTCATCCCTTCACCTGAGCTGCATGTGTTTGGGCTGTGGGAGCAAACAAACACGAAAACATGAAACTTCACACCGGGGACCGGGGCTAAAATTCAAACCCAGGACCTGGTTGCTGTGAGGTGACACACCACTGAGGATTGTAAATTGCCTCCTTTCGCCCTTTAAATTGTGAAAATGTAAAATGACCTGATATTGTAGCCTTTTTGATTTCTCTTCATCTTCAGATCTATCATGGCTGGTTAAAAAAAACTGTGACTTTCCCACCCCGGTTCGAACTGGTGAACTTGATGGAGAGAATGAGTGTGTGCTGGTTTAGGAACACGAGAGGATTGATAGGATTAATATTAGCTCCACATGATGACAGCTCACTTTACTGTAATATCGAGAAGCCTGTGGTGACTGAGGGCTGGTGCTGTGATGGGTAAAACACACACACACACACACACACACACACACAGCTTTGTTCCAAAAATGAATATTCATAGTGACAAAAAGTAGGCCAGAATAACAGAAGGCAATTTCAGCATGATTATACATTAACACATTTGTAATAGTCTTGACAAAGAAGATAATGCAAATAAACTGTGACAACAATTATTCACCGATTATTTGGCAATATATGCACGCCATGCTGCTTTGTTCTTAGAAATAACACTTGAGCTCATCCGGCTCACCCTTTGTCAAAATATAAAAACACAGCTGTTTAGTGTTCCATGGCTGAGGAACAGAAGGGCAGCGGTGGCACTGTATTGAGTGAATATTAAGTAAAGGACCATTAACCTAGAATGGCCTCACTTAAAAAAGAAATCCACACTAAAACAGAATTTAAATGGCTTATTTTAGTAAGTGAAGCCTAGCTTTGTGCAAGTCATTTAGTTTTTCTTTCATTTCTAAGATCACATGGCACAGAGGAGAAAGGAACATAAAAAGAAAATGGTCACACAAACAAAAAAATAAAGTCTATAATTCGTTTATATTTTAGATCAAAATGCAGAGTTTGGAAGCATCTAACTTGTCCTATGTCAAACTATTTTTTAGAGCTTCCAAAGCACAGAAACAAACAACAGTGCATAATGAGAGCAGGTGAACACAGATTGGTTACCTCTACATACACACAGGATAAACAAGCACTTCCTTCCAGCACAGAGCTCCAAACACATTGCTCATTCTGCACGTATATACAGTAGCTATGATCAGATTCAGATATAATCTATGGCCATCTGTTCTCATTATGCGTTGCTGTTTATTTTGTGTATATTTTTGAAGGTTTAATAAATAGTTTGACGAGTTTTGGTGGTTCCAATCTGTGCACTTTGATACTTTGTGCCACTTAAGAAGCCCACCCCCGCCTCGCTGTTTTTTAATGTGCATCTCTGGTTCACATTTATGCACATGAATTGTCATTTTATATTGGTGGTCATAAACAAGTCTTTGCCAAAGCTAAAACCATGCAGCCGAGGCTTATTTGGGAAACCATCAGACTGGAGCTGTTCCTTTAGCAACAACTTTGTGGACAGTGTGACCAAGTGAGGTATTCCGCGGACATTTTACAATCCCAAAATGTTAGAATTTGCAAGAAAACACTTATGTTTGTCAGTGTTGTCTGAACTGTCAAAGATCACTGGAATAACACATAATGATTCTATTTCAGACTGGACTTCCCTTCTAATTTTGATTCCTGAGATATGACTCAATTATACATATTTTTTTTCTGCATACTTAAACCAACATATCAAGTCAATTATCCACAAGGACCCCTCTTAGAGTTCCAGAGCTGCAAATGACTCACTCTCACCCACTCTTTATCATTCACAGCATTCTTCACTTCTCTCAATTTCCTCCATAGAGATAGATATGTCTCCCACTAATTAGAAGCACTGTCACTAAAAGGCCACTGCCTGGGTAATTGGGGTGATCCTTCACATCTTTAATGACCACTCACAAACACGCCTATGCCACTTCAGTGCTAACAGTGATGCATTTATTTGTTTGAGGGAGGCATAGCTGGGAACATCTGTCATCTGCAGACTTATGTCTACAGACCTTTATTTGTCAGCTTGAGGAAAATTGCCTCAGAGTGCGAGACAGTTGTCATAAAACAGCGGAAATGTGCAGAGGGGTGTCTCTAAATGACACTGATATTCACAGGGATAATTTCCTAATTCATGATAGTGATTAGGTGGCGACAAGAAAAGGGTAAGCAGCAAAGTGTGAGATTTTATAGATGCGTTAAGGTTGAGTTGTGAGCCCATATTTCTCAGGGTCATCGTCCATATTGAGAGAGAACTGAGTGTGCGTGCATTTCTGTGTGTGTGTGTGTGTATGTGTGTGTGCGTGCTTGTGTTTCAAATAGGGCTATGCCTTTCAGTCATTACCCAGCCATCTGTCTATCTTTACTGTTTGACTGTTTGACTGTCTCTGTCTGCTTCATTCCTGATGTAGCTACGTCAACATACATTTCTGTTTATACAGAAAAAAAGAGAGGCTGTAGAGTGAAGAAAAAAAAAATGCCTTAAAAGTGATATCCATCATGAATGACTACTGAGACTGTTTGTTTTGTCTTGTCTTGGCTTTCTGCACAAAAGAGCCTACAGAGAAATCCTTGTGGAAAAAAGTTGAAATGAACTATTCCCCCTTTCTCTTTTTTTTTCTGAAACACTGAGCTTTTTTTTTATTTTCATATACTAAGAAAGACTCAAGGAAAAATGCACACACATCAAATCTTTCTTGCATTCTGAATCTCCATTTGCAACACAAAGCATATATCACCCGTCTAAATTGTGTTACATTACTTTTTTTCTCTCTAAAGAACACAGCCTACAGTTAAAAGATGTAAAGAACAGCATAGCTGGTAGCACTCTAACTGGCTGCTGTAATTCAGATCGTGACCTCAAAGATGACAATTTTGAATTTCCACTGATATTTTCGAACCTGTTTTTCTACAGTAATTATTTGAAAGTGGTCAATTAGTTTAGGTAATGGTCCTCTTGACAAGCATTTCTTTGATTTCCCAGGGGTCTTTTGAAACTGCAGAGCCCCTGCCAGACTATTAACGGCACCAAATGAGTAGGCAGAACATCATAAGCCTCCAATGCAGCAAGGTTTGTTTTATTTATTTATTTATTTTTGGAATCATGCTGATTCTTTCTTTCATAGCATTGACACTGGCTATGTTTACATGCGTGGAGAAATGTGTATTTAGCCTGGTTATTCAAGAAGCACGGTTATGGGTCTACATATGTAAATGTTATAACTGGCTTGGAGCAACTTAGTTGAAGGAGAAAACCGGTGTCATTTCCAGCCCATTTACGTCTTTCTGTTTAGTTTACATCTTCCACAATCATCTTGACATCACTACTACTATATAATCAGATTTTTATATTTTCTATTTTTTTTATTTACCCATTTTGTATCATTTTTTAAATACAGTTTACAGTGTCAACCCTAGCTTGAAATTAACTGATGTCTTGCCTATCAAAGACAGCCCATATAAAAATACACAGATATAACCAGTTTGTAAGGTGACATGTTTTTGAAGGGTTGCAGTATTTCCTGTTGTAGACTTCCACTTGGTGTCATGTGATTAGGAGTAAGCAGAACATAATGTAATGCATGCACTGATATGAAAACACTCAATTCAACTCAACTGGGCAATGAAACTGATAACCAGAAACTTTAACTTAACGGATAATCTAGCTCAGGCAGTTTACATAACTATGGAAGTTAGATTAGACCAGACAGCTTTAGTAGTTGTTTTTCATACTGGACAAGAACAAGTGGCAACAAATCTTCTGAAGATAGAAAAGTTAATCCTGATACCTCCATCTGTGCTGCCTGTGTGCAGACACCAGATTCAGCATGAATATATGGGTAAATATTGATGTCAACAAATAACATGGCAGAAAATAGTACAACTACTACATCTTTCCCCTGTTTCAAAAGAAGCCTGCAGCGGAGCCAAAGAAGGGCGGGGTTGCTGGCAGCTGGACGTTTATCATACTTTTTTGCTGACCTTTTTTGCTGACTTAGCAGTGGGAGAGACACCACAGGTGGACAGTTAACCGGTTTAATCGTAGCAATGAGGACACTCAATTGTAGAGTATCAAGTTAATGCGCACAGTGAACACTGAACTTTAATATGGTCAATAGCCAGTTTGCTCCATGCATGTAAACGTAGCCACTGTCCCATTCACTGAGAAATCTACATGAATTCAAAACTTCCTTAACAGTCAGAACCGAAGAGAAACCAGTCACGTTGTTCACATGGTATAAGGACAGGCTTTTGTGGTGACCTAACACATGACCTCACTCCTACCAAGAGAACTCTATGAATAATGAAAATGTACACAAATAAAAACCTTCAGATTCTGTAAGAAAACTGCAGAAAGCCTAAAACAAGAATTATTGTGTTTACAAAAAGCCAGTGGTTATAGAGGACAATACAGACTGCTGATCTGGTATGATAATTTTTACATTTGCACCATGACTTTTTGTTTAATCTATAACTCACTTCCCAACTATGCCTAACGAAGTCAAACATTTCAGGTAGCGCAATATGGTAATGACATCCAAATTTTAACATACACATAAATCTATCATTGTCAGATAAACTCAGATACCTCAGTATAACTAACAAAAACAAATGAGACCACAGTCAGGACAACTGGCAGCCTCTACCTCATGCTGGTTTAATTATGAGTGCTAGAAGTTTCTTTCAATTCAGATGGCATTTCCCGTTAAGATCCAATTGGTTCCTGTCGTAAAAAGGGTGCTGCTTTTTTCCCCAAATCCCCCTCTGTGGTGTCACTTTGCATGCATTTGTTTTCTCTTTCACTTCACTGAAGAGCATAAACACGTTGGAAGTGATTTTCCTCTGGCCTTTCACTCCTTCCACCATCTGCCACTGCAACAAATTCTCAATCTTTTAATTCTGTTTACGCTGGCAGAACAGCAGCCCTCTTCCTGCTTTGTGTTGTACAGCGATCTCCATTTCTGTTTGTGCAATGCAAGTTCAAGTTCAATTTTGCGGTGATTTATTTACACAGCCCTTCATCAAGAGCACGTCTCAAAGGACTTCACCAAGAATGAGCCTACCTTGATCTACCTAATCAACAATCAATCACAGAGCAAAATGATGAAAGGCAAACATATGGGAGCAAAGCAAAGCACAAGACACAAAGTAAGTTCAGAGAAGATGTAGTGGAAAAGCAGGTAGAGGCTGCCAGTCTCCTAAAAAATGGTCTAGTTTGTTTACCATAATTATACTGTCTTAAATTTATTACCTCCGCCGAGGAGGTAATGTAATGATCTTGTCTGTCAGTTTGTTATGTTGTCCGTTCAGAACAAAGTTCAGAACAGATTTATATAAAACTTTCCGGAAAGACTGATCATGAGCCAAGGAAAAGCTGATTAACTTTTCACACCAATCAACCAAAAAGGAGCATGGCAGTGGGTGCGCAGGTTTATTTTCTGACCAAGATTAAAAAGTTATGAACATATTTAGATAAATCTTTGCAGAAGGAGTGATCCCGGATCAAGGAGGGGCTAATGAATTTTTCACACCAACATATTTAAAAACGGTCTGAACAGATTAACATGAAACCTCATACAAAACAGAGGTCATAACCCAATGAAGGGTTAATTAACTTGTCATGCCAATAACCCAAAAGATGCTACAAGGACAAACACAAACACGATGGTGCACATGTCATAAAACCTGATCTGCCTTCTTGGCTTGGTCTGCGCTCTACTGAGCACATTTTCTAGTTGTGGTGATGATTTACTGATGCCAAAAATGCTACATGTAGCACCTACAATAAACTAAACAAGCATTGTTTTCAAATAGAATGGAACAGAATACTAATGAAGATGATACCTTGTGATAAGGTAACTCATTAAATAGCTTTTTGAGTTATGACTAAAATATCAAATGTCCACATGTCAAGTAATCTCAGTAAAGGTGAAATCTGACAAATTACAATCCCAGCTGTAAGGGAATGAAATGACTCATGTCACCTATTTATTTACTTGTCATTATTTTGGAAATTAATACTAACACTGGCTAACACTGCGGAACAATAATAAATAACTTCCACATATGAACGCTTCCCAGGGATCATTAAGTCTTATTTAAACAAGCAGGGACAGAATAATTTACAGTAACAGCCTGGAGGTGCAGTCGCAGCCATGCAGGGATCTGGACTGGCTACCATCCAATCACAAGGCTGCTTTTCTGATGGCAAAGGAACATTAGCAGCATTCTTCAAAACAACTGGAGTGAACAAAGACTGTTTCTTTAGAGTCCCAAAAAGGATATAAGTCACATAATCCAAGTGTGCTGACAACACTTCACATCCAAAAGTCCAAAATTGACATCATTATCTCCTAAACTTTCCCCTCTCACCCAGCTCTGGTCGCTCTGTCTGAATCTGGTTTTGTTGTATTCATGTCTCATAATTGCAATTTTTACAATAATAAAAACAAATTGCAGAATGGAAATATACAGAATGAAAAGAATATTTTATCAATTTTGTAATGAATATTTTATTATGTTTAGTGGATGGCACTTTTTATGTGCAGTTGAAAAGTTGAACAAAGAGAATGTCATGTTTTGATTTCTCGGGCATCATGTAGAATCTTCCTTTTGTATTTACCACTTTATTGGGCCGTTCACACTTGCTCTACTTCTGATTTAAATACTTCTGACAGCATTTCAAGGCAACATCTGAGTGTTATTGTACTGCTGCTTGGTGTGAATTATAGAAAACCTGGGAGATAATGAGGTAAATTTTGGACTTCTGGGCAATCACTGTCCTTCAAAACATTTGGACTATTTTGTCTGAAGTAATGTTATGGTCATATTTGCACTTCTTGAAATTCTAAAGAGACACTCTCTATAGAAACACTCTCCATTCTCTGTAGTTGTTTAGGAGCAAGCTGCCACTGAACTGTGCCATTTAACTCATTGTGTGTTACTGACACAGAAACTTCACCAATGCTTCAAATGACAAGAGGGAGTTCAGGTTAACTATTCCCTGAAGGCCACTAACTATTAAACATTATAATCATGCGACATTGTGTAGAGACTGTCCACAACAGTGAATGGAATTCAATGGGAAATACTGCACATTCATCTTGGCAGTTTCAGAGTTAGCAGACCTGTGGGTCAAGCAAAATAAGATGCTGTTGCGCTTTGAGGACAAATAAAACACACTCTCTCTTACACACACACACACACACACACACGGTCAAAAGCATATAAACTGAATAGATATCGTGTGTTGATTACACGCTGAGATTATAATTGTTGAGGGAATTGTGGGAATATTGTAACCATTAGACTGGCCTGTGTCCTTGAAAGCATCAAAGAGCCCCCGTGGTACTGTTTTGAACAAATGTGCAACATCA
>OMLF01026533.1:0-15226 GCA_900302615.1 Holocentrus rufus | reverse complement strand
AGTGTCATCTTTAACCTACAACTGAGTGGAGTTTAAAAAAATACTACTAATGATAATAAAAATAAAGAAAGAGAAAGAGAGAAGAAAAGTTTGTGATTCACCCAAATAGTCCACGGATAAACATGCAGGCAGCTATTTTTGGGTCAAAATGTACTGGATGAAAATGAGCTGTGAACCTTTCCCAAGAGATGAAAAAAAAAAGAAATGAAAAAAAAAAAAAAGCTTTATCTGCCGTATATTTATCTGGTCTTCATGTAGGGGCATTTTGTTTGTGTGAGTACATGCATGCACATGTGTATATGTGTGCATGTATGCGCACACATGCAAAAATGAATGTGTGTGCGTGTATGAGTGTATATGTGTGTGTTTGCACCTGTGTTTGTGCATGTCCAAGGCATGGAATAATCTCTAAGCGTGTCTTCCACATGTGAACACACAGCCAACACATCTGCATGCTTTTCTCACACAGAACAGATAAAGCGAGGCCTATCCTGCTCCAGATGTATTTGATGATAAGAGATCCCTGCTGCTGGTAATTTCTCTGCAATACTGCCAAAGGTGATAGCTCACATCATGTATATAAAACATACGGCGAAATATGGATCCACAAAAATTGATATGACTCCGCTGGTGCATTTTAGCCCATCACTGTGGGGAAAGATTGAAGAAAATGGTTTTACTAGCACATCATCAGCCAGAGTGCATTACAGGGAGCAAAAGAGAGCTGGTTTTCACAGTTTGTACCAAAAACACTGGCCTTGAAAAGTTGAGCTGCTCCAGCACATGGCTGAGCTGGGCAGAACTGTAGTTGACTAAATGCGATCTGCAGGGTTCATTTGTCTTTGACAAGTAGGAGATGACAGTGCAAAGTGAAAAGGTATGAAGAAGGAGAAGTTAAACAAGTCTTCACAATTATATCAGCAGTATTGTTAAAAGTCTTATTTTTTGTCAACTATGGTTCATTGGTACATATAAGAAGTCCAATGTAATAATAGCTTATAACTCAAGTTGACTTGACTGTCTGGGGTACATTGTAGACTGGTTTGTCTAAAAAATCAGAAATCAGAGCTGTTAGTAATTAATAGTAGCAGTAAATAACAATGCGATTCAGATTCAGATACAGAATTAAAGAGTCTGTTTAATTTTCCGTTTGCCAGTGTTCTTTTCTATGCTCTGGCCTTGGCTTTAACTGTGCTCTGAGGAGCTGGTTCAGGACAATCATCAGTAATTACACATCAAAAAAAAAAAAAAAAAGGGCCGGCATGACCAAAATCAGTTGGAGTCAGTTCAGACTATTGCGTCCTACTGACAACACATTAGTAGCACAGAAATGAAGTACAATCAAGTACTTGTCAGAGGGGAAACATTTCGATTGTGGAAGGTTATTGCAATCAAGGGGGATTAAGTTTTAATTAATTCCAGCTAGAGGGGGCTTACGATCTTGTTAAGAACTATTAACCTGACAAATGCCAACTAGAGCCTGCATTATTGAGGACAACAATGGCCAATCATCATTAAACAATTCAGCTTTTGAGATTTTCAAAATGCCTCTAATCCACAACAACCACCAGTTGTTATCAACCATAACAATAATAATAATAAAATGATTAATTAAGGGTGGAGCACATCCACAAAAAACATTTTTCATGCATTTCCGAGCTGAACAATTTGTACTGGGCATATTTGCTCTTGACTAATTGCCTGAGTGGAACACTCAAATGGGAGTGTGATTGGATAGCTGCAGATTATCGGCATCCAGATGTGTTGAATTCAGGCCCAGCGTACCAAATTAATGTGAGCTGCTCAATGTATGCAAATGCATATCCTAAACATTAAAAAACAAACTACATTGCATATTTTAATGTCATGTAAACGTCTCACTAGTTTTTGAGTATAATATGCAGGAAAAGACTAATATTCCTTCTAGAAAAAAATGCATGAAAAACAGTCATGTTGCACACAAAAAGATTAAACAAGTAACAGTGTATTCTGCACACAGCACCATGCCTGCTCCACCACCATGCCACCTGGATAAGTGATGCTGTTGTTCCTCTTCTGTATCTTGTGTTCCTATCCTGCTTTGTTCAAGGCCACCAGTGGGTTCAAATACGGAGGGGAGCCAAATGGGCAAGCCACTCAAATAGCCTGAAGCGCAACATACCAGGGGAAGAGGAAAAAACAGCCAGTCAGTCTTGCGATTTCCTTCGCTTTTATGAGAGGCCATCAGCCCCTGGAAGATCAGCACTGGGAAAGTGAGACTTAAAAGCAGTGTATTGCCGGTAAATCAGGTGGGAGAAAAAGGATTACTTCAGGGAATGCAGTTAATCCACCCGGCAAAAAATAGAGAAGAGAGACGAGGACACAAGCTGGAAGGATGGGGAGAGACTGAAAACAGAGACAGAGAGGAGAGGTGAGGGTGAACGGGTGATGGAAGGGAAGAAAGAGAAAGAAAGAGAGAAAGAGAGAGAGAGAGAGAGAGAGAGAGAGAGAGAGAGAGAGAGAGAATGATAGTTCTATAGTCAGGTAAATAAACTCCCTTTGCATTGCTTCTCCGACACAGAGACAGCTGCAGGCATGAGTCCAAGGACTTATCATCACTAATACAGGTAAATGCATGCCTTTTTATATTTAAATATGACATCAAGGCCCTAACAAGCATGGTAACACAACAACACATAAATGCGTATTTGATGAGCATGATGCTATTTTGCCCATGACTACTAAAGCATGCCTGCTTGACTGAAGATTGCCCCATTTTAGATACACTGGTAGTGTTTGTGGAGGCCTGCAGATATTCTCTCTCATCCTCTCTCATCATCCTCCCATGGTGAGAGGGGAGGAGGATGCGCTCCACTGACACCTTTATGACCAAAGCCCCATCCTGAACGGCTGAAAGTAACATTCCTTAGAGACTTTTGATGCCCCAGAAGATTCATAAATACCAAGTCTACCAGGAGAATCTCCATTTCTCACAAAGACTCGGTGAAGACAGAAATATTAGGAATTAGCCTACATCTGTGCTTCAATTAATTCCTCATGGCCATTTTATTCGGAGTTAAATTAAGTCTGTAGCATGTATCATGATAATTAAAGACATTGTTTTTATAGAGAGGCTGGGTTGGATAGAAGTATGTCATGTCTGATATAAATGATGACTGTTTTAAAGAAACCCATTTCAACCATGGATCTATCCATGTATCTGAGAGGTGGGCCCACAAATTGGCCTCTAACCTCATGGACTACCTCTTGGAAATGTCGCTTTCCAAGAAATCTTTATCCAGTCTGTGATCTCTTTGGCCAGAGGAGAAAGAAGAATCAAGCGCTTACCGTGCTAAGATTCATACCTTAAACCTGCTATGAGGAACTGCTCAAGTGCCCTGTGGCTACTGGACAGAGGCATGTGGCCAGCAGTTCAGTTCAGTAAGATTCATCTCCTGCAGAGATTCTGACAGAGAGAAATGAGCGGGCCATGATCTTTCTTTCCCCTGACAGCGTCCCTCATCCTGCAAGAGCACGTGCTCCATCGCCTGGCAAACAGCCAAACAACTCGCTGCTGCCAGAGCCAGTGCATGAAATGGGGAAACATCACATTAACGGACAGTGTGGCTTTGTCTTAGAACCATACTAACTGCTTCCCGCGTCCTCGTCAACTGAACAGCAGTTCATCCAGAACCGAGTTGTGCTGCCTAAGTCAGCTTCAAAATGCCAAAACTGCCCCAATCTGCGCTCTCAGCCTGCCAGAATAGAGCACCCATCCACCAGCCAGCGCATCTGCTGGCCTCCTGCTCCACTACTGACTACCACCACAGTCCACCAGAGGGACTGTCTGTGCGGCTATAAATCGAGGTGTTCCTCAGTCAGTTAATAATTCATCTGTAGGTCTAAGTTAATATTTCATCCTAAGTCAGAATTACTCAATATTAGCTTGATCACTGATCACATAACTTGCTCTCCTAGTTTATTTCAATATTGAACGCTGTTCCACCATGTTCTGACTTCCACCAGTGACAAGGGGCGAGCGCTATCTCCAACCCAATACATGTACATACTAGGGATGTCACGATACCAGAATTTTTATGGTAAAGATCCACGATTCTTGATATCATTTTTGATAATGTGGAGAAAAAGGTATCCTATGTACAGTATAAATTTGTACTTTATCATAACAGTTACAAACAAAAGATTAAATCAACTTAACCCAGCATTATTCTATTACTTTCTTATATAAGTAATAAACATGTAAAAATACAAGCAACCAATTTTGTGTTTCCATCTTTCGTCTGAAAAACGTGAAAGTACCATTTAGACACTGGCTTTTGCTTGTCTATGCTGCCTTCTCCATCTGCCTCAAGGGCAAAATACTTCCATACGTGGCTTTTGTAATTTGTTCTTTCCACAAGTTTCATGTTAGTTTGCGGGCCAGCAGGAGTAGGAGGAGTACTGCTCACCATCTTCGTTGTTTTGCTGCGTGTGCTGTGCTCTCATGGGCTCTCTTGTTGGTAGGCGGGCACTTAGTCAGTCAACTGGCACATCTAGCAGAGCGGGGCTTGGTGAATTACTCATGAATGCGGTACCAGTCGGTACTACCGGTACTAGTCGGGATAAAACTAGCACCATTAGGTTTCTTGAAATTTGGTTTTGATGTGGTATCATTTTTTTTTTTATTTTGAATGTATAATAAAAATACCTTGCACTCGTTGTCCGAAGTTGTTTATCGTTTGTGTGTATTAATTTTCTTTGATACTGCAGTCATTGGGTTTTCAAAGAGTCAAAAGGTGGTTAATGTCTAGTGATAATAATCCCCAAATTCATAATTAAAACAGAATATACACCACTGAGCATGTGCACAAGTCTACAGGTCCACTGAGGTTACAGAGGTTCCTTAACAAAGAGAAACCATACAATTAAAAATCGTTAGTGGTATTGTAATGCCTGTTGTGATGATCTTGATAACGATAACAGTGACAATGGTAATCATCATCATCATCATCATCATCATCATCATCATCATCATCTCTAACCTCAAAGCTTCCTAACACTCAAACTGAGAGCTCTCAACCCCATTGAACACACCTGAGGTCTATAGTTAGACTCTCACCAAGCTCCATTAGTGCAGTGGATGTGTCGCTCCCTGGCTTTGCACTCCAACCGTTCTCTAAAAAGTGTCTCAGTCGGACAATAATGAGAGCAATGAATAGCACTATGTGTCAGGAACTAACACTGGCGGTGAGCGCTAAATTGGCTGTAGTGTGTCTGGGGACCAGGAACAGGTCTGCAGTGGGAGGGGTCAACAGTGCCCTCTCCACCGGACTGCACTGACCTCTGCAGAGCCTCCACCTGCTCCAGCTGATGAAACACATAGCCCTCGTCATCTACTTTCCGGATGATTCAGTAGAAGTGGGCACTATGTCAAATATCACACAAAAGATAATTATTTGAGGATTTAAATGAGACGTTAAAGATGAAGCAGTTGGAAAGACTCTTGTACCTGCTGAGTATACATGGCTGTAATTGCTGTTAGATGAACGTTCCAATAAAGATGGTTTACGACATATTCTTTGGTATCAGATAGCCTTTACTGACTCTCAGCAACAAAACAAATTCAGTAATTGATTGTAATGAATGTCCGCTAACAGCTTGTAGTCCTATCACATTTGTACAGTCCCCGAGCTGAATTATCAGAATGAAAGGTAATCTCTAAGCAGCGCTGCCCCTACAGCTCACCATTAAATTACAATCAGATGTTGGTTGTGAATGGGTACACCCTCCTTATCTCTGCCAATACGCGGTGTATGGCACACAACTGAAGGGTCGTCAAGACATCACCTTCATTAGGAGATTGTGCATCTGCATGTTCCATCTGCGCATTTGGACTCAGTTTGAATAAAATGCCCGACTTCCCCCGTGGAAATCCTTTAAGTCTCACCTTATCTTTGTTGGTCTTACGTCACCAAGCCAGCGGATGCACAGATGGTTGGCAAGCAAGCTGATCTTCTTGACCTCTCTATCTAAGCAATGAGTGGTGGTTTGACCTGAAGGGTTAGTGATTGACACGGATGAAGTGGACATCTGTTTGTTTACTGGCTCCAGATAATTAACCCTTGACCTTGAACACGCACACTTCCTGGGAAGTAATCATCCCACTGATTACAGGGGTTAGGGTCCAGCCAAGGACACACTGCTGATGACACCTTGCAATTCATGGTGGTCCTGCAGATGTTAGATTTGATACTGAAAAAGATTGCAATCGTTGGACACCTGGAATGAACAGACATTATTTGCATTATTTGGACGTTATGCTATGTAGAAATACATGTATATCATTATGTTATCAGCTATTTGAGAGATAACTTTATACTGAAAGTGATAAAGACAATAATTTATGAGAATTCCAGATCTAGGGGATTAAGATCACATGGTATATTCATTTAGCATCTGCCTCAAGGACGTAGCTGCAGGCTTGAACATAAATACTCAACGCCGCCTAGTATTATCACGACCGCCCAGATGTATATCTGCAGTAACATCAGAGAACATTATACAGGTTTTTTATGTTGTCATTGAAAAAATTGGACCACCATGAAAACAGTACAGCAGAGAAAGGGCAGATTAGGCACGCAACAATACTGTAATCGTACCGTGGAGAAGATATAAACATAAACTCGGGCACTGCGAGTTTGAGTTTTGATAATGCAGAAGAAGAAATTTCATATCTCTTGGCTGTCCTGAATTTCCTCCAGCGTTAGGGTATATATGCGCATCTATTCTGTGGTACAATCCTCACTCTTTTATTTATTTCTTGTGACTATTTCTTTTTTTTTCCCACTCATTTTTTGGCAGTTTTGATGGAACGCAGCACCCACTCAAAAGAGGCAGAGATAAAAGAGCCATCTGCTCACATCTCAACAGGAAAGACAGGACACCTTAGTAGGTTGAGTGCTCAGAGTCGGGGCTTTATTACCAGTAACCTACATAAACCCAAATCCATGCCCTGTATCTACCCACTGTTACACTCAAGCATCCACACACATGAAAAGAGGATGCTGACATATTGTATATATCCTAGTGATTGTTCTTTGTTTTACATTTGTGCCGCAACTGTGTTTATATCTCTCTCTCTCTCACTGACCTGATGATGAGGTTAGTGCTTAGCAATATGAAATCCACTCTGCAGTGGATACTCAAATAGACCCGAAGCTGCTGCAGAAAGCGTCGACACGACTTCAGAACTGCGACTTCCGATGTCCAGGGGTGATCGGCCTTGGATGTTGTGTTTGACAGGTTCTGCTGCACTACTTCACACTTGTGACACACACAAGGCCAAGACAAGCCCTGACTCTACAAGCTGCATCAGATACAGAAAGACAGAATAAGGCAGTGCCCGTCTCTACTGTCCACTGTCAATGTAGCCCTGCCAGTAGCCTTGCCAACGTCCGGTCAAGTGACTATTGCTACTAATTACTACTATTAGATAGGATTTCTATCCAGGGACAGATGAAGCCACTTAAAAGAAAAAGCCGCTGGAGAAAAATTTAATGTCAGTTTATGTATCTTTGAAATGTGCTTTTGTGGTATTATATCTTGGCCTCGGTCATACTCAATCACAATGATGAATAGATCTCTGGGCTTAGCATCAGGAGCATTTTCATGGATTTCATTGATCTCCCATACAGAAATAGCTTAAACCGCATCTCCTACACAACAGTTTTCACTTTACTAGTTATTGTGTGTGGCACATATATGTGTCAGGCTGAGGGATATGATGATACATTTAGTAGTGAATGAGGGATTAAGAGTAGTGTATTCCAAGGACATGCTTTTTGAAGTGGGATTAGCCTACTGGGAAGTTATTCACAGCTGCACTTCAGCAGTCCTTGAAAGGTATCTTAGAATACGGAGCGGCTTGAGTATCTGAGCAGCAAAACACCCATCATTTTGGAGACATGTAGACCAGGAGGCTCTGCCAACGCCGGGATATGCGGAACGTGAAGAACCCTCAAATCGGAGGCAGAATGACACACTGAGGAAAGCCTTAAGTGTCATTTTAAGCTTAGAGAGTGAGCATCCACAGCAGGTGTGTGAGGGGAATACTGATCTGCCTCAGAACAAGGCACTGTGATCCACAACCGCTTTAACATCACCGAGGTACACTTACTACACCGTCTAAGAGACACTCGGTTGGAAAGGGAGACAAATAGGAAGTGGAGGGGAGGGGAGAGACCGAGAGCAAGGGAGAGCTGGATTTGGGGTGAATGAGACAGGGGGATGTGTTGTTTTGAGACCAGGATGCTGTGTCAATAAAGACACAAGAAAAAGACACATCCTTCTGTGAACATAAGGGTTGTTATAGCCTTGGCAGCCTTGACACTTAAAACTGCATTAAAGCCAGCGTCAGAGTATATATTATCATTGGTCAGTATAATTTCCATATAACCGAACATACCATATAATTAGTGAAAAATCCGAAACTATAAAATAAGTGAAGACAAGATAAAACGGGTTTCATTTTTTTTAAACATGATCTGTGCAGAAATTATATAGAAATACTTGCAACACAACTATGCATTTGAAATTTTGATTATAATTAGAAATGGCATATGCAGAGCTCAGCGTTGATATTGGTGGGATAATAAAATAGTTTCAGTTCTTACTCAAGAATTTGCTTCCTTGCGTACCCTCTGTTAACTATTGTTTCCTCTGTTTAATGAGCACAGCAGGAGATTTAAGAACTCCTTTAGTGTAACAGAGATACTGGGACAACCTCTCAGTTCTTCCAACTCAAATTAGAGGTGCATGATAGTGTAAGAGCTTGCCTAAGTTATGCTTTCACAGCTGTGCATCTTAATGACCCTTGCTTGACTTGGATTTACTTCATCAACCCTTTACTTTATCTTCAAATAAAATCCATCCATTTTGGAAATTTTATGAACTGAGTGTGTAACAGCACAACAGTGATACTAATCTGGCCACACACTGACCATCAGAACTAATGTGGCTCTATCTAGTCTGGCTGAACATTTACTAATGTTCTGTTTTGACTGCTGAGGCCAGCCAAAAGCCGTAGGCAGGTCTAGTTCTAACTCTTTCTGCCATGTGGGAGTTGGAAATGCATCTCTATTTATGCCTTGGCCATCTGCCAACAGGTTCATCCTTACTGTGGAGACCAGGAGGTGACACTGCAGCTCAAGTGACCAAGGGGGCCTTACACAATTAGGCCCTGGTAACAGCTCGATCCCTACGACTCCTCCACAGGACGGATAAACCAGATGAATAAATGCTTAGGGACTGAGAGCAAAGGAGAGGAAAAAAATCCTAACTGGAACAAAAGTGTCCAGGGTCACTTGGCTAATCTCATCTCATTATTTTCTTGCTTTTCTTTCAAACATCCAAAGCACAAACATTTGCAAGCCTCCTGTTTCTTGTTCTCTCTTCTTTTAATCCAAATAAACTTTATTGAAGAAACTCCGGCTATAATGACACCTCTTCCCGTAGCAGTTCTACAAATTTTGCATGCTTATTAAGCGTTGGCCTTTCCCTAGCCCAGTATATTTCGCTAACAAGACTGCACTCCTAGCCACCTGTCTGACCACTTTGCATGGCTTCAAGTTTCTGGAGGCACACTCTACCATTATATTTGATTTAGCAGCAACGTTGCGCTGAGGAAAAACATTGGCTTCACAGTAATTTTGCGAGAAAAACACTACTTTGCCGACAAAGAAAGGTCATCTAGCTCACAAAGTGTGCAGTTTCCAGCGCTCCTTATTAAGAAGGGAAATTTGTAGAAGTGCATGCTACCTCCAGGCACATACAGAAAAGGTGACACATTACTTCAGACTGTCAGTAATGTGCAAGACAGATTAGGGTGCACGAGAACGCATAAGAGCAACATCTAGATCAACGATCGTCAATGACCGGGCCAAGACGCAGTACGGGTCAGTACGGTGCTGGCGACCGGGCCGCAAGGATGTCAAGTGACAAAATAAATATTAGCCTAACCCCTGCCACATACACACACACACACACAAACACAAATGCACACAGGCGCGCATGCACACCCCGAGCAGTCAGAGGACGGCTGTCCGGCTTCACTGCTCAGGTGACACAGGTCGCCCCGGAGTGCGAGTTCACCCAACACAGAGAGCCGTAAGCTGTCACCCAGCCTTGACAGTGCAGGCTATTGACTGATGCAATCGAAGCTGTAAACTACGTCCAATCACACTCTCGTAACACCCTCCTGTTTGAAGAACTGTGCGAGGAAACGGATGCCGATCATAAACAGCTTCAAGAGAGAAAGTGCTGGTTTGACTACTTGAACCGACCAAATTTCCCACTAAATGATGCATTGATTTTTCTCTGACTATTTTCTTTATCTTTGTCTCTTTTATTTTTTGGATTAATATATGACATGTACAGGCTAGCCAAGGCGAATGGTGATTGGTGTCACTTTCACTATTCTGTGAGTTCTGTGTACTGAAGCGTGCTGCCTCATTCAGCACACGACCCCATCCAAAAACCGAAGGTCAGTTTTGATCTGCAAGGCAAACAGCTTCATCTCAGAGACTAAACAAGACATCTATTTCTGTGGCAGAGCACACAGAGCACCTAAGCACCTTGATTCCAGCTTGTTTCTGCAGCTTGTTATCCAAAGTGCCCTCTGACAGAGACAAGATGGGGTCAGCTCCTCTTGAGCCTGAGACCGGGCCGGTGGGTGCACCGAGGAAAGTAGTCATTTCAGGTACAAAGCTGTGGCTCCTCGGCACATTTTGGATGCACAAACACACACACATACACACACATCCACTGATAGCCTACAAAAGAAATCTAAAACCAACATATATAGCAGGACAGGAAGCAGGATAATGAATAATAAAATATTACCGCCACAGTAATAGAAACAACAAAAAACATAATTTCATTAACAAAGCGCATTAACAACAAAGCTCTTGCCCAAGCCCTTGCACGCTTTTTTGTTTTGTTGTTCAGCTTATAGTCTATGTAAATTAACCTCACTTAAAAATGAATTATTCATAAGTGTAGCTTGGAGAGACTGATTTGGAAAGACCACATTTAAATCAACACTATTCTACTTTAGCTCCTAGCCACCATAGAACCAATCACAAAATGCTTTATTAAACAGACTCCTCTCATAAAGCGTAAAATAGTTTGTGAAAACGGATTGCCTCTAACCTAGAAAGGTAATGAAAGAGGCTTTTGGCAAAACCAAAATGCGCTTTCTAGGTCTGAAAACTTTGTGTGTGAAAGAATGACCACAACGAGGGACAAAATATTGGCTTCATACTCACTGAGGTTCTATAATGAGCCTGATCTAAAAGTGCCATGTGGATACTTAAAAAGAAAATATTCCTCGATTAGTTTGTTCAAAATCAATACTTGTTGAATGGATTTTCCCACGAGCATGTTAATGTAAAATTACTGTGAACTGAGAACCAGTTACTTCCCTCTGGTTTTCTCCGCATCCAAAATAAGATTCAAGTGTTTTGAATCCTCACAAAACTCAAGTAAACTCTAAGACTAGAAAGATAAAAGCATCAAAAACAGCATGAAGTACTGACGTACGGTGAAAGCAATTTACAAGAGCTAGAGGGCCCGACTGTCATGAATCAAGCACAGTCAACATTGTAATGTGTTCAGGGCGTGGCGACTGTGTTTGGTTTCATGGCCAGAGGCAGTGCCGGGGTGAGATTAGAAGGAATACATTATTTGTAGGCATGACATTAGTCATGTCCAATCGAATCTGTGTGCCTGTTGCTAAAACTGACATTCTCTTCAGTGTTTCATCCATTCATTTATAGGTGAGCCACCACCCTCCTCACCTGAAATCCAGAGCACCTCAACTAATATCACTGCAAAAAGAATTCAAATAAAACCAAAGACAAAAAAACTGCAGAAAAAAATGGTCTAAATGATCAGGGTCTGTGAGGCTCAGCTCAGCAAATAATACAAAATTGATTTATTCCTTTGCCCTACCAATGGGTCTGTGCCAATTTTCTTAAAAAAAAAATGGAACATTGCAAAAAGTATGATTAAACTGTCTTTTTTCCAGACAAGAAATGTTAGCGGTAAGCGCCACAGTCAGTCACAATCAGCTGGTGATTTGAGTAAAGAACAAGTGAGGGAACAGGTGGGCTCGAGCTGCGCTGCTCCTCCCGCTGCTGTGAGACTCAACTGAAGGGCCGCTAGCTGTTAGCCTAGCTCAAACAGGATCACACCCTCGCGTCTGTCTGGAAGCCTGAACAGATTACTCAACCTGAATGTAGCGGCTAGCTATACAAAATGGAACAAGGTGACTTATACAAAAAAAAGAAAACCTAATGAGAAAAAATATCCTGCTCTGTTGTTTTAATTAATGATAATGCATTGTTTATGGGGATGTTTTCTAGGGTATGTGGGACACACAAACAGAGCAGAAGGCCTTTGAGAGACCCTTTACAGAAAATCCTAAAACTTACTACAGGCAGGAGAGTCTCAGCTGCCATGCCACCTTGCCACATTACTGCGCTCACACATCCCCTTCCTCCAAAGCACTTCCCCCCTCGCCTAACTACTTTCCTGGGGAAAACACCGCTCTTCATAATACTCAGCTCCCAAATGCCTAACTACTGTAAAATGTGAGAAGATGTGGTTGGTAGGAGCACTTTACTTACTTCCAAAGTATCCCACTGATTGTTTATGTGAGGAAAAACCACATATATGCAAAAGTTAGGTGTGTTTTCTTTTCCTCAAGTGCTTCAGTGAACTCCGTGTTCATCCCTTAGAGACAGAAGCTCAAAATGTCAGCTGAAACTTTGATGGAGAGAATGGATTTTTTTTTAACGGTTCCCAACGTGACAGTTGAAAGCTATTTTCGGTACCGATGTCTATTTCTGCTCACAGAGACCAGAAATTCGCCTGAGAGTTGGATTCGAGCGAATTGTTGACCGACCAGATTACGACGGTAAGACCGTCCCACCACAACAGGAGGTCCTGTGTTGTTTCCAGAGACAAAGACAGCGTGTGCTGCTTTTGGAAGATGTAAAACCAAATACGCTAAAACAACAGGGTGCCAGGCCACGAGCGCCGCCATCTCTACATTTTGATGTGCACTCCGCGCTGAAAAAGGGAGAGTCAGCAGACACACTTACTGTCGCTCCATGAGTTGTTGTTCAGTGGCGTCTGTCGGTTTGGCTCTGTGATTATGGTTTCTTCTCGGGATTTTTTGGTGGACTGCAGACCCTTCCCCTGGGTTCTCTACACTCATCTCTTCCTGTAAATGGAGCTTTCTGGCCACAGACTGAGAGCAGTGGGTGGGCTGCGGCTTTGTGAATGCAATGTGGAGAGTGTGTCTGGAAAAGGTTTGTCCCCCCTTCGCAGCTCTGCATCACAGAAATTGACTATTGGGGAAAGCCTTCAGGCTGCCAATGTTTATAGTAGCTCTTGAGGGCAGCTGAGCGAGCGAGGCGCATTTTAGATGTGGAACACAATGACGACCTTGGGAAACTCTGTAGCAGGGATTCATCTCTCATTCATAAATTTATTACTTTTGAGTCAATTATTGAAGAAAAGAAAAAAACTGAGGTATTGCTATTTTGACGACTATTTATTTGCAGTAAGACCATCAAAATCACCATACTACCTAAACTGTTAACAACTTCATCTAAATTTCTATCTTTTCAGTATCTAAGAAGATGGTTTAACAACTGCCAAGCAATGTTCCTGTCTTGCTCTAAAAGTAACTACATTTTGGGGGGCGTAAAAAGCAGATTATAAAGTCACAAATGTAGGTATAAACCACACTGACAAAATAAACTTTTATTATATTGGTGCTGATACTTATTCATTCTAATTTATACATAAAAAGTGAAACTTGTGCGCAGATTAGCATAATTTCTGTAATACTTCACAACTCCTCCCTCGTAACCCAGAGGCCATAAAGAAAAGGAAGATTTATACCTACAAGAACAGACCTCAGGCGCTATGACTAAACCTATCCTTCTGTTTATTTTGAAAATAAGTCGAGATTCTCTGGACAAAACATTCCTTCCACCTCTTTGCCACGGTGAATATTTGGTGGAAACGTTTTTTTTTCCAGTGACTTTCAGTCATACATAAATCAATCTAAATCCATTTAGCTAAGCTTACCCCCAGAACCTAATTTTTCAAACTTAAAGTGAAAATCCGCCCTACAACAAAATTCAAATATGCTCCTCCTATGATCTCAGACAGTTAAGTAGATTTCTGTACAAGAACAAATTTCCCCCAAAGCTATAAATAAGAGCCACACAACACTTTCTGGAAGTGATTCTTTGAGATGGACAGGAAGCTAACATTGTATATGCAAGATAATTTACTGGTGATGAGGATCTATTTCTGTGTGGGGGAACAAACATCTATTTAATACACGCACTCAGTCTCCTGTACTCTTAATAGAGCAGCTCCATCAGTGTTAGTTGATAACATACAGAGAGGGTGTAACTGTGAGCATAATTGGACTGTATGAGACAATAATAAACACATATTTGAATTTAGCATTTACATTGCTGATTTTTTTTCTTCTTCCTTTTCTGGGAAACAAATATCCATGCTTATCTTAACAGTACATATATCATGTATTGTTTGTGATTTTTTTTTTTTTACTTTAATAGGGCTGGGCGATATAGGCATAATCAATCTTATCAATCTTATAGCTTGATCAATATTCATATTGTGATGATATTGTAGAGATGACTCTTGCTTGATGCTTTCATATTTATGTATTTAAACACACAAGATTTATGATAAACAATTATTAGTAATGTGGATATGATGGCCAAGCAGTTTGAAGAAAATAATAGAACAGCTAAATAAGTTTTGAAAATTACATCCATTTACTGTAATGCAGCTTTTTAAAGCAGGAAGAGACAACACTAATATATCATGATTATCCAAAATCCCTGATGATACCTGGTGTCATATCACAATATCATTATAATATTGATATATGACCCAGTCCTACTCTGTAATTATTGATCCATTTTAAGACTCAGTAAGATGCACAGCACTTTGAAATAGTAAGAGTAAGTGATAGAGTAAGAGGAAATCTTCATGCTTAATCCCTGGCTCCACTGGAAGCAGCGTGGCATTTGCTGTGAACAGCGGAGCCTCACAGTAAGAAAGGAGATAATAACTGCTTCAGCCACGGCGAGAGGGAACAGAAAACCACAAGCCCACCATTATCCCACCACTCTCC
>OMLF01026532.1:0-12271 GCA_900302615.1 Holocentrus rufus | reverse complement strand
CTGCCTCAGTTAGCTGCGACACACACACACACACACACATATACACACCGCCACCGCCACCGCGAAATACCTCCTAGCGGCAGCACTGCAGCTCCCTGGCAAGCACTCCGCCCGCCACCAGCCTCCTTCACTAACACACACACACACACATTTATTACAAGCATTTGTTGTCCCCAACAAATGCAACCACAAGCACCATCTCTCTTTCAGCACCGGCTGTAATAAGACACAAAAGAGGGCTGTGACGATTTTTGAAGCCCAGCAGAGCATGACACGCTGCCAAGGAGAAGAAGTAGCCTTGTTAAAAGCTAGGGCAACTGTGTCTTCTGTGTCCCACTAATGGATGGGTAAATTTAGAAATATGGACAGAAGACAAGAGAAGGGAGAAATTGTTTCAGCCTGAGGAAGTTTCTTTTCTACTTGAGGATTCCAAAGAGCTCTGCTTAATATGCTGGGGGGGGGGTAACCTGTTCGAAGTGTGTTCAATCTGCAGCAGAAATGATACGTCTTACTTTTCATCTTTGCCCTCCATTGTCAAGTAAGAATGATGTAATGGGTGAAGAACTGCCACAACAGTGAAAGTTAAAGGAACAGCATACCCAAAATACAAAAAAAAAGTTATTTTCCCACTTAACCCTAATGCAATTCATCAATCTGTGTGATTAGGCGAGGTTTCCAGTTTGCGACAGTTTTTTCCTGTTTCCCGGCAATACAATGGGGCTGACTGGATGATTCTATTTGACTTGACGAGCTCAAACTGTCAAAAAGTTACATGTGAAAAACTCCACGGCAGTGGCGGCTCCAGGGTTTTTTAAAATGGCCAAGAGGGGGCCGAGTGTTGCATGGGGGTGGCAAGCGAGGGTGCTGTGTGTGCAATAGAGCGGATGGGGGGAATTTCTTGCTTTTTCTACCAGCTTGACACCAACTTTAGATGAAAACAATTTTTTGACCGAAATGAGCTCTAAAATGCACTGGATTGTTTTCTGAGTAACAAACTACAGACTGCAGGGCATTAACTTCAAGTTCAAGTTTATTTAGACCCCAAAATCACTGCTTACAGTCTCAGAAGGCTTTACAGGCTCCAAGTTTGCAGAAACAAAACAGGGCAACACCCCCTAACTTAACCCTTATAGTGGGCAAAATAAAATAATAAAAAGACAAACAACAAGTTCAACAACTGCAAATCCTCACAAGTTACTGATAAAGTCTTTAATCAAAAGGAGGGCTGGGCTACTTGGAAAATGAAACAAATAAGTCGACTGTCTTCATGAAATTTATATCATTACTGCAATATAAGATTTCCCAAAGACTCTATTATGTTGAATCACAAAAGTTATATTTATTAATATTCTAAACAGTTCCCAACTCAAAATCTTTAACAACCTTAAAAACATTTAAAAAAATACCCCCAAAAATGGACTGCCAATGATCATGGCAAATGCCAGGGAGGAGGGCAGGGCCACCAACACTATCCAGCCAATCAGCAACCAGTGGCTCATTAACAATAAATGAATGTCTCCAAAATGGCCTGTTGGATTCTGAGCTCAAGAGGAACCATGGAAAAGAAGTAGCTTAAAACATTTTCCCACAGTTTTCTTTTTTTTTTGTTTGGTTTTTTTTTGTCATTTTTTTTTTTAAAAAGGAGAATACTTGCATTACTTGCTTGCATCCATTGCTTGCATCCATTACAATTATTAGTGGATTTCTTATAAGGCAAATGAATAGAACCAATGCTGAAAAGTTGCGGTTTTATCCAATGTAAACCTAGATGAATAAAGTGTTAATGTGTTAGCATGCAAGCAAATTTCATTTGAGATGACACGGGTAAATAATAAATAGCTTAGAGGCTTAAAAACTGCTTTTTCCATTTATAAACTGTACAGTAAGGGTTTGTCAGTGCTGGTGCCGTGAAGCAGCCGACTCCTTCACTCGGAAATCACACTAATCAGCTGGACGCCTTGAAGTGGAGGCTTGATTTATGTCACGAGCACTCCCGGTCAAAAATCATTGTCACTTTCAAAGCGGGACACACTGTAGTAAGAAAAACCATACTCCCCAAACGCAGCTCCGTAGAAGCTGAAAACGACAATGGGAACTGTTTCCTGGCAAACTGTATCTACCTCACCAAATTCAAACAGAAACTACATAGATGGATCTGGATAGGTTGCACTTGGGGTAAATGGGAAAACAACTTCTTTTTTTTTTTAAATCTTGGGTAATCTGTTCCTTTAAAGATCATGCAGCATCATCTTTCTGCCCAAAATGATGGCATGACGGCTAGCCATAAAATATGACAGAATGAAAATGACAGAAGCAAGAAAGGACCTGTGGGGGATGGTATCATCATAATGATTTTCATCTTAATGCACCATCTGGAGTAATGGCAGCTGGATGGTCTTTTGACCAAGCCCCAAGCTGAGCTGATTTAATGACTTATTGACAAGGGTATGCCTTATGGCTAGAGCACTAAATAAAAGATAACCATGTAATTTCCAAAATCATTGTTTCATGTGCATGTAATACAGGTGGCTTGGGCATATTTGCTTGGATAAGGAGAAAACATAGCATGAAAACTCCTTGAGGTATGTGCAGATGGATTTTAGACAGCACGCTACATTGTGCAGAAACGGGGAGGAATAGTTCACCCAAAAAAACAAGAAGATATTTTCCCACTTACCCCTGGTGCAATCTATTGTTCCAGATAGTTTCTGTGTAATTTGGTGAGGTTTCAGTTTTCCATGATCTTCCGTGTCTCCCTTCATCCCAGTACAATGGGGCTGGATGGTTATTCATGTGTGGAGCTCAACTTGTTAAAAATTTACATGTGAAAAACTCAACAGAAACAGCTCTTTCCAAAAACAATGACATGGATACCCGGCATAATCCCCAGCCCTCGGGAGGGAAGAGTTACTCTGGGAACTATTTCCTGTTGAAGATTACTGGAAAACTGTATCTCTCCACTGCCAACAAGTACGAATTTGAGGCAGGGAGGCACAGTTGCAATGTTCTGCTCTGTTCTGTTCTTCTGCAGGGGATATCCAGCCCCACCCTGCTCCACTGTATGGGGATGACAGGGGACAGGGAAGGTCAGTGCAGAATGGAAACCTCACCAAATCACACAGAACGTATCTGGATGAGGAGACTGCACGAAGGGTTAAGTGGGGAAAATAGCGCTTTTTGCATTATGGGTGAATTGTTCCTTCAAGAACAAAGAGTAAAGGGCTTGAATCCCTTGACTCACTGGAAAAAAAAATCATGATGCACATTCTCTCTTTCCCCCCACAGCCACCACTTAGACACCCTTGAGCAAGGCATCTGTACAAGCAGCTGCTTTGTGCGGAGTCGCGTGGCGTCCAAAAGAGCTGCTGTGCTGGATGGCTTCCAGGTGTGATTGTGTGCAACTGAATGAGTATGAAAAAGAACATCGCTGAGAAAGAGCGAGCGTGCTTAGTTAACCTATCCTGGGTAAATAAAAGCGCCATTTTGGCATTCAGGCTCTGTTTTTCCGTGCAGTTTAAACCCCAGCAGCTGTGTATCCAAAAAACTACCCCTCATCTGCATCATCCAAAGCTAAAATATGTCACATCTGTGAAATAGGTAAACATAGCATGTTTCAATTCATCCCCAATGAAATGTTCCAGTGGGATTGTTGTGATTTCAACGACAGCATTGGATGGTGCCTGCACGCATGTCTCCTGCCTGCCATAAGACACTCAGGCACAAAGACGCGCGCCACAGCCATGCAAACAGGATTTTACACTCCCAGACAAAATGAGATTATTTTTTGCCATTGAGATTATTCCAGGCAAGCGTTCATATTGTGTCTCAGCCCTGCTCGAGTGCATATTGCACTTCTGTACAGTACATCCAAGAAAAATGAGGATATAATAAGAATAGGAGTCAATTGCCTAGTTTCACCTACAGGGCTGAACAGGCTTGGCCAGGGCTTGCTCATTATTCATATCATTCATTCACTCCAAACACTTTTTTTTTTTTTTTTTGCGTGTATGTGTGTCTCACTGCCAACAGAAATGAAATGACTACTGAGCTGTAGTTTAAAATAAACAAGTAATGCTTTCAATCCATTTTTTGAGTTGGCTCTGGTAAACCCTGGCAATGCCCACTTCACCCTGCGGTTGAAAAGTGGTTATTGTGGGCAGCGAGATGATTCGATGATGGCGAATGAGTGGCTATAGTCCAACCTCGCGCCCCCATAAACAAAGCACTTCACCTCCTTAACGTTCCCCTCTGTGAATATGAGCAAATTAACAACGGAGAGTGGGATCCGTTACTTTGTTCACCACTTTTTCGTTCCGACATGCACCGCCTTTCATCCAAGACTCTGTAAGGTATCACTAATTGTAAAACACAACCAGTTACGGTGCTTTGTGCAAATAACATTTGAGACACTGATTACAATTAAAATCTATTTCTCATGCTTTAAGACTCCAAAAATAAAGCACACGGACAGCAAAACCTTGCTTGATGGTTTGGTAGCATATTCTTTTTTTTAATTTGAATGTGAAATGAAACAATGACAATTACATTTAATTGCTTACCGTATGCTCCATTGGAGGGTACAGCTTTTTGTATTATTGCGTGTTCAAAATACCTCCTCTGGTGTTAAAAGTCATTGTAGCATTTCACATCTTAAGTGTCTGGAACCAAAACATACAATTGGGTAATCTCCCATCCACAGTTTCTGTAGGCTAAACTAATTGCAGGATCAACATCAAACAGGTATGCCTAGCGGAGACAGCGGCACATACAGTGTAGTAGTTAATTTCCCGTACTACTCCTGTGTGGTTTCAAATTGCAGCAATTGGATTTTAATCTGTGCACCACTGATTAGTCATTTGGCTCCCCAGCCGCTGTGTAATTTGTTCCACAACAGAGAGCGGAACAGGCACGTGTGCACACACACACATATAAACGCAGGCACACATTTTAAAACACACTCGCACACACACTCGAGCATGCAAATGGGCACACACGCAAACAGACAGGGAGAGTTAGAGCCATGAGAGGGACTGAGAGAAAAGACAAAGAGCCAGAAAGCGAAGGACAGACACAGGGTAGGGAAGAGCGAGCCAAGGAGTCTGAGGCACGGAAAGAAACGGCGAGCGGTTTATTGGAGGGGAATTCGAGAGGATCTCAGCGCCCTCTCTCGGCGATGGAGCGGCTGGCAAGCAGTTAAAGCCCAGATTGATTGTCTGCGCTGAGGGAGTGTACAGATGTCCAGAGGGGATGGACAAGGTCGTTCACTACAGTCAATCCGTTTGGACTGTCACGGCAAAGTGATTGTGACTTCTCTGGCCATAGGTCAAGAGACTAGCAGGGACCCACACTCGAGAAAAGAGAGTCATTTCACCTGACAGGCAAGGGCATGAGCATGTGTGTGTGTGTGTCTGTGTGTTAATGCACACCACCTTTGCCCCAATCTTTTTCTGTATAACTGTTAAAGAACGCTGTTAAGTATTTCAGCTGTAACAACTAAAACTCACTTCTGTGTTAGGGTGATAGGATTTCAAAACTAAAATTCAACTATCTTACTGTTTTAAAATGTAATGTATTCCATAAAAAAATTCACACTTTCTTTTATCCATTCTGTTTTGGACCTTTCTTAACATGAAAATAACTGTTCTGTGAGCATGACTTATAATTCACACACAACATCAAAACATGATGCAGTGTATTAAGACAACAATATGGAGAAGGTGTTAGCGACCAGTTACTGCCACGAGCCAGTTTTTCATTATTTTATTACCAAAAAAAAAAAAAAAAGCAAGGGTAAACTAGAAGTAAGGTATAATATAAAAGGTGTATGAGAGGTCCTACATCAATAATATACAACAATAATAAATCTGGGAAAGAATGTGCTGTTGGTGATAAAATAAAAATGGCATGAGATACATCTTACAGCAGTTTTTCATTATCATAATATCTGGTGCACTTTATGCATTTGACCACTAGATGGTGACAGTAACCTGCACACAGCTCCACAGTCTAACTGCAGCAGGTTAAAGCCAAAGTGCCCACTAACTTGACAGTGGATCTTCATTTTCCCACAAGATCAAATCAAGCAATTGTCTGGTCTCAAGTTTGCTTCCCTGACATTACTCTTACTGCACATTTGAGTGGATAAATTCAACAATTTATTTAGTATGACAGTCCATCTCAAAACCTTCAAAACTACCTTAGCCAGGAACACAAAAACCCACACTGATAATCCCAGCTTTTCAAAGGTTAAGTGCTGAAAATGCTTAAAATGTTGACCTTTAATTATAGCATCCTCATTAGTCCAACCAGTGTAATTTTTGTCAGATGGACTGTAGGATGCTGTAGGAGTGAGGACTTTTCAAACATAGAAATGTTGACTTTGAATTACTGTGCCACTGAGAAGCTAATCAGAGTGGGTTTTTTTTAAACACTAAAGCACAATGACAAAATGCATTGTCATTCCTCCAGGTTTCCTTAACATCAAACCAGTAGAAGTCTGTATTTAACTGGTAACCGCAATGTCATCTGCTTCTCTTGCAGCTTTCTCACTCTATGTGCCAAATGCCATCAAAGTTTTCTGTGCTGCATCAACTACCACAATCCTGCTGAGATGAGTGCTGTTCCCATCCCATCCAGTACCTATTCTAATCTGAAGGACACAACAAAAGCAGATATCTAGCTTGGACAGCATGTTCAGTTCTGATTTATTTTTTTTTTTTTTTGGTTTGAGATATTTTTACCCTCTTTTGTCATTTTGAAATGAAGGAGCAGCACTCCCCTGTTTATGCTATGACATGTCAATGTCTGAGTGACTCAAATAACTCCATTTTTGTCAATATAATGCTTGACTTGTCTGTCATTTTTACCTGAGATATGAAGTTTTCATCAAACATGTAAAGGTTTAGATATGTAAAATAAATACATGTAAATAGAAATGAGAACGTAACCTAAAATGCTGAAAAGAGTGACACATTTGTTCTATGTTTTTTGTCTCTAATGTTAGGAGAGTAAGACAGTCCTTGGTGTAACAGCACCACTTAAAGACTGAGTTCTGCTGCTGTGAGCCCAAGGCACAGTTTCCACTTGTTGGGGAACTGCCCAAAGCCTTCTCCTTGTGTCTGAAACAGCCTGGAGACATGAAGCATTCTTCAATGTACACACTTATAGAAAAAGCAGCCCTCAAAAACTTTTCCCATTGCATCCTCATGCCTTGCAAGTGCCCTCTTTTGCTAATGCATACTGAGTACAAAACCAATCAAACAAATATCAGACGACCGATTTTGAGTGACTGGGTAAAATAGTAGGGATAATAAATTTTTCTTCACTGGAAATGTATAGAGATGGTAAAATGACCTTCTTTTCTCAGATTCTTCCTAAATTTGAATCCTAATCAGTTTGATTGTCAGTCACAGTAAGTCACCATTCTGGCATCCACTGCCTCACTCTTTCATGATTTAAGTCCTACTTATCTAAGAGAATGCATATTGTTTAACTATCATCCACGAATAATAAAAAAATTGCTTGGGGATACCTCAGGACTTAGTGCTAGGCCCATTGCTAATGTCTAATTACATGTGGTGAAATTGTCAATGGCTATGATGTCAGATTTCATACTACATTGATGATACCCAAACCATTATTAAATTATTAAACTCTTATTAAACCTGATGACCACTCACAACTTGGAAGTTTAGAAGTGAGAACCTGTGTTCTCCCTGATAGGTCTACTACATTTTCTTTGACTGCTTTTTTCATAAAGGCAACTAAAAATAAGAGCTCTCTACCACCTAATATCAAAACCACCACAGACTTCCACACTTTCAGTGATATTTAAAAGATGGCTAAATGTAAATCAAACAGACATATCAGGTGTAAACACTGCACAGATATTTGATGGATCAAATCACTCCGCAGTACTGTTTTACCTTTAAACTCTGCATGGACTTTTATGTATTGTAATTTTATGTAAATGTTATAATGTGTGCATGCACCTGGGTGTCATTTAACTTCAAAATGAGTGCTTGCTGCGCTAAAACATGTCCTGTGTTGGGGACATCACATTAAATTTCAGAGACTGCCTGGTTTTTCATTTACATAATCAGTACATAAAAAGTTATAGAAATAAAATTAAAAACGTAAATAAATGAACTCAAACTTGCCTGCCTCTGCCTCTCTGTGTGAGGAAAATACTGAAAATCAAGGTACTTTGTTTTGAGTTTATACCTGCCCCATTTGGATTTTAGTATTGGAAACACTCTCCAATACCCTTACCTAGCCACTTGTAACAGTCCAATGCCTGATACCATTATAAGTCTTCATATTAGACGGCCTTGCTACATTTACATCCACTCAAATAGCAGCAGTGCCTCTCTACCATTTCTACTCTATCACACTTATAGTATCTCTGTCTAGATCATTCTTGCATTTTTTTTTTATTACCCGACAACACTTTCTCTGCACTTGTGACCTTTCCATCTATCTATTTCCAATCTGTCTCCAAAGACTTGCCAGCTCTATGTCCCTAAATGTAATTTAACATCTCATTTCTGATCTCTGTCTCTGACTCTCATCTTCAGATCAAACAAATTAGAATAAATATAGTTTGGGCCGTATTTAACATGAAATACTTCTCTCACTCTGCCACATATTGAAACCTTGGCTCTACCCAGTACAGAGTTAAAAGTTTTGCTCAAGGGCAATTTCACTTTCCCTACCCAGGTCCCAGTTGGGATTGGGATTTGAACCTGCAACCTTCCAGTTACAAGGACTTCATCGATAAAGACACACCCTTCCATTTCTCTCTCTCTCTCATCCTCTCATTTTTCTTGAAGCATGAATGTTAAATCAGCACGCAATCAGCCTGTACCGCCTGTTACTTAAGAAGCTCAGAAGCTCTGTTAAGACACTTCAGACGCCATAAGCCAATCATGAGCCTCATTTGCTCCCCACTGTCACTAGAACATGATAATTGGGCAGGCGGTATATGTGGGCCTAAAAATAGTTATGACACCATAACACCATTGCTAAATGTATCAGGCCTACATCTGGGCTCCTTCAGGAATAGAGGCTTCCAAGGTCAGGAGTGAGACCAAAATAGAAGTCACGGGAGAAACGTGAGCCGGCTGAAACAGTGCAATCATATGCGCGTTTTCATCATTCATCATGAGAGCAATTCTTGGTCCTTCAGCGACAGGGTAGAGGAGATTCATTTCTCTGGGACAAGAGTGAATTCTGTCTGCCTCGAAGCTCCTGCGCTCTTTCTCATCTTAATGACTTGTTATCGTGTTCAATCCAGTTTCTGTTCATCTTTCATCTATTTCATTTCTATCGAGCTCTTTGCTATATTTCCCACTCACTCACTCCATTTTTTTTTTGTTTCAATCCAGCACTTCTGGATAAGATTCTCTTTGACCAAAATTGCTTGAGTTTACAAGCCAACTGGTGTTGATTACCAAACAACCGGTTTATGTTTGAGTGAGACCCGGACTGTACGGTAAAATCTGTAGGACACAAGTGCAGTGAATTGGCAGCATTCCAGTTATCCTTTTCTCCTCTTTCTTTCCAGCCTCATTGAACTGTCAGTATTACTTTGATCTCATGATAAAAGAAGAGCGATTTCAATATACTGTCATGTATTATCTCCTTTGACCCTTGCGCCCTGATACTGTCCTCCCGCACACAGCCCTTGCCCTCAACTCCACAAAACCCACTGACCACAATATTGCAGGATGGTTACCATGACGCCCTTAAACACACCAATCAGTGGTTGAATTTATCTTCTGAGGGCTTCGACAACAACACAGACCCCACCCCACCCCTGTCAGAAGTGTCACAGAAGTGTCCGGCCACCCCCCAGGTTGCCAGGGAACAGTGATTCCTTGAAGTCGCGTGGGCGGATGGCTGGATAAGTAAGGGGTGGATAGAGGCAGGAGAGTGAGGCAGGAAAAGATGAAGAGCTGCCGGCCCTACTTTTTGCGATCTTTTTCTTTTTAATCTCTTGTGGTCTTATAGAAGGCCAACCACTGCGTGAGTCCAATTAGACATCAGGCTTATTCTCTCTGGCATCAACAGATTTCTTTTCCTTTTTTTTCTCTCTCTGTGTTCGTCTCCTCATTATGGCTGGTGATGATGTGGTGATGTGCATATTCATGCCACTGCGAGGAGCTCAGAATATAACTGATAAGTCACTTGGTGTTAATTCATCACAGGAATCTGCACAGTTTCAAATGTGCTGCTCTATCACATGAGCAAGTGAGCAACACATTTTCATATACAGTGCAAACAATGGGCTTGAATCACTAATAAGCACCTGGAAAGACGACCTTACCTTGCACACAGAATAAGCGTGCATGCAAAATGACTGCCTTATTCATATCACATGCATACCAGCCAATTTTATTCTTACTCCCTTGCAGTCGGTAATGAGTATGTTACCACACATCCATTTCTCTATATAAGGAAGCCCTTTATCCGCGGAGAGAGCAGTCAAGTCTTTGCAAAGAGGAGAAACATGGGCCATGACATTAAAAACAAAAAAAACTTTACTACTGCTTAAATCCAAACAATAGTTTCAAGAGGCAGAAGCCAGAAGAGGCATATTTTTAATTTAGCTGGTAAACATATCATTGGCACAACTGCTCGGAGCCATATTGTGAATCCTGTTTACAGCCTGCATACTTGTTGGTCAGTAGGGATTCCCATTAATGTATTGACAATTTCTGCTGCCAGTTTCATGTTGCTGGGGAAAAAAATACCATCATTACAGTGTTTCTTAAAAATAGCCTCATCTGTGGCGCACCACCATCACATCAGCATGTCCACAACAAAATAAAAAGTTGGTCAGTGTGTAGATCTATAGAATTGATCTAAATAAATCTCTGTAGCTCTGCCAGGTGCCCGTCGTGTTGCGTGATGTATTGAAAGCAACTCGCCCCTTCCCTGTGCCACTAGTGAACTGTCAGGCTGTGAGGAACACTCAACAGGCTGCTGGTTAACCAGCTGCATATATATTGTATATTACGACCCAATCTGATGGGGAAATTCATAAGTACCACATTACAATATGGAAATTCTAATATATAGGCTATTGTCAGATAAATGTGGGAAAAGGACAATTTTAACATATTCATAATTTAACTTTGATTTATGGATGAGTGGAAGTCTTAGCATATATATATCAAATAAATTGTGTATTATTGGCAATTTCACCATTTTGAATGTTGCAGATTTAGGCCGAATCATTTTTTAAGTAAGTGTGATTCTAAAATACTGTTTATATCAAATACATTTTCTAAGACACTGGGACACCGGGACCTTTATGATTTGTGCATATGCATGGCCTGAGGCAGTTATACATTTGTTCAGAGCAAGAACAAGTTCAGGTAAGAGGATACTGATGAATCCTGGATTTTTGCTTAAAACAATTATAAAAATGGTTAAGTGCAGAACTGTCCATGTGCAGTGTTTGTGCATGAGGCCCAATGCATCAACTTAAGGCTGAATGATATGGAGAAAATATTTCAATATCTTTGACCAAATACCTCTAAACTGATATTGGAACAACATTGTAAGGATGGCTATTGGTGCATTACGATATTTATATGCAAGAGATTTTTTATAAACTAAACAATCATTAGTAATGTGGATATGATGACCAAGCAGGTAGAGGTAAATAATAGAACAGCGAGAAGAGATAAAAAAAAATTACTGAAATGCAGCCTTTAAATCCAGGAAAACACACTATGGCTAGTCTGATATTACGATATTGACATTATATCAAGATATTGCCTAGCCTTACATCAAGGAGATGCTTTAATCTGGCTGGACTAATATATTGCTATCAGAAACAGGATTAGAGGCTCAGTCCCTGCTAAGACCACCCAAACCAACAATATATACACTCATGATACTGTCAGGCACACTGGAAGTTAAGAGACAAGGCATCTGACAACCTGTTTATCATTCAAGCTGTTTGAAGCCTGTCCAGGCTGCTATAGCATCACTATTTGGTTAATACAACATCTCTGCCCTAGTAATGGAATTAATGCCAATTTAAAACTCATTCAATATGCATAGATGTTCTCATTCAAACTCCTGGGGGATTTTGTCTTCTGTCACGCTGCAGTATGCTACATAGGTCCATAAGCTATTCTTACTGACTTTCGCTACAGAATTTCACCTTCTTTCTTACTGCATGCATCATCGCATGCATTATTTACAAGACATTATGAATCCTTTATGCCTTTGTTTTGAGATTGTTGTTAATTATATC
>OMLF01026531.1:0-13464 GCA_900302615.1 Holocentrus rufus | reverse complement strand
AACTCCCCCCTGCTGTTCCCCCACTCCTCAGTGCTTCCCAAACCATCAATTCCAGCTCGGTATGAGAGAAAAGTCCACCCGGGCTTTCAAATGGAAATGGTGCCCAACGTTGATCCACCGATTCTTCATTGATGCGAGGCAGGGGTCCCCCGCTTTCCTTGCCCGATGCGTTTCGGGGGTTCCTGCCTGCATAAGCAGGCTGGCTTCCAGCAGAGACACCGTCGGAAAAGCACAGAGAGGAATTGCCATGAGAGGACCCAGATGCTATTAGCCGTAATTAGAACCAGGGCTTGGACTGCTACTAGGGAATACAGCCGTCTAAGGTGCTGCGGAGGCTTCGTAACGATGCCGGCACACATGCCTCGGGCTAAGACTAGGCCTAGGGAGAGGAGGAGAGGATATCTGCTTGCCTTACTCCATCACTCCTTCATTGACCAGAGGCTATCCCTTAGTGTATTTCAAAAACTGTGTGTTTATGGAGGACTTTCATTGTAATTTTTTTCTTCAGCTGCAAGCATTTTAAATTGTTGTTTGCTCCTGGGGTGTAAAGAAAGTTTTTTTTTTATTCTGCCTGCAATGCTGTCAAAAGCAAAAGGTCAGGGGTTAGTTTCAAGATGGGAGCCCCTCCAGTTCTTCACTTCCAAGAAATGTAGCTGTACGTGTGTGTTTGTTAGTGTGAAGTGATTGTGCCCCTTGTTAGGCTTTTGTTTTGTGTTATTTTCACTCTGACACCGGTGACTGGTGTTTTGAGGTACTGAACATAGGTGGAGGGACTGTGAAAAGTTCTCCTTAATTAGCCTTGTATTTTATCTATCCACCTCACCTCTTTCTCTCCTCACCCAGCCGAAAGGTGTGAAGAGGTTCTGCCGCTGGCAGAGGCTCCGGGTCCCAGAGTGCTGTCAGCGGAGGAGCAGCGTCGCCTGGCCGAGCAGGAGGAGAACACGCTCCGGGAGCTCCGGCTCTTTCTCAGGGACGTGACGAAGCGCCTGGCCACTGACAAGCGCTTCAGTATCTTCAGCAAGCCAGTTGACATCGAGGAGGTAATGTGGAATGGACTCACACACACACATACACACACACGCTCGCACACACGCACACATAAATATTCCACTGCAGTCCACAACCATCTCCTAGGTCAGATTTTCTGAAAGCTGTACAGACTTAGCACACAGATGAGAAATCCAGAGTCTCACACCGGGGGCCCAAGCTAATAAAAACTTATTACTTCTTATCATGTAGGGACCCAGCAGTAATGTGCCTGCGACCCACTTTTGTTCTTAACTAATAATTTGAGAAAGCTGGTAATGGAGTTAAACTTTTTGGCAGAACACACAGAATATAAAGATCTTGCCAATACGTTCTGCCTGTGTGTCTGCGTGATTCTGTCTATCTGTGCCAAGTGTCAGACTACCTGAAGATAAATCGTTGTTTGTTTGGTGTGTCTGTGTGTGTGTGTGTGCCAGGTGTCAGACTACCTGGAGGTAATTCGGCAGCCTATGGACTTGTCCACGGTTATGACCAAGATCGACACCCACAAGTACCTGACAGCCAAGGACTTTCTTGTAGACGTTGACCTCATCTGCAGCAACGCGCTAGAGTACAATCCTGACAAGGACCCCGGAGGTAAGGAGGGAGATGGCAAACACCCACACACGTGCACACGGGCACGCACATAAATAAACACATACATGCATCGTACATTATGAGAAGTCTTAAGAATTACATGAGTGCGCAATTCACAGTTCCCACTCCCGCTGATCTGTACATGCACACAAACACAATTACGCCACCTGTACCACAGGGGGAAAAAGTTTCTGTAGCTATTGTAGTGTGTTCCATTAGGCTGTCATTGTGTGAGTTAAAAATAATTAGATTTAACACTTAATGACTTATGAAAAGTGCTCTGAGGCAGTGGAATTGCAGAACTTCAAATTGGTTTCCTTCAAGTTGGAAATTCAAATGAAATAAAGTGCATACAGCCCCCACTGAAAGTAGCATTGCCACAGCGTAATTCATGTTCTGTAGCGCAGGAAGGCTGCATATACATGAAAATTTAATTGTCTCTTGTCTTGCAATTTGAACCACTTTTTACCTCATATTCTTCCCCTTCTCAGCATCTTTTCCAAAAGCCAAGTGTGGTCTTATAATCAGTGCTGGTACACACACACAGATACGAATGTTGATTATCAGGGCTTACAAATCAATTAAAATTATATGTATTATTTAAGTAGAGTTTTGTTTGCATGGACAGTGGATATATCCCATGTGAAGCAATACATGGGTATGCATTCACAGTTCATGAATATTTTAACTCTGCTGGAAATTAACATGGAAAAATGGGAAGAATGCAACTTCTAAGGCACTGGCTTGCAGCACAGAAAAACAGTACTTTCTGCCAGAATTCAATACTCAACAACATTACTGCGATGCTAATTGAAAGCTGGTTCAAATCATTCGGTTTAAATGTTATTTCTTGCTGCGTGTGTTTAGCCCGCTATGCCTTCCTCTCCAGGATTTAGCTGTCTGATGCTAAAGGGAAGCTATTCCCTGTCAGCCCAAATGAATAAATCATATCTGTGTCTTTGCAGGCGGAGGCCTGGGTCATTTGTTTGAATGCAGGTTCCGCAAATGATGCACTAAAGGGGAAAATGCAATTAGGCAGTTTAATAAAGAAGACTAACGAAGCCTCTAGCCTGCTCATCCACTGCTTGGCCCAGGGAATATGGCCCAGGCCCCGTACAATTACACTGCTGGGCAAGTTCTACACCAGCTGACAGAGTGCTGGGAAATAACCTCATTATGTCTCAGTGGGGCTTATCCCCCCTGTCTTTCTTGATATCGCTTTCATTCTCTCCTTAACGTACATGCATTATTATCTCTCTAGTCTTCCCCAATAATCACTCTGTTATGTTCAGTAAAGATTTTTTTTTCTCCGCTAAGTTAAAAATACAAAGGTATTGCTTGAGGGAAAAGGCAGTAACGACTCTGACTGTTAGGCAGCAGTAGCCAACATCATTGTGTGTCACTGCGTCCTTGTCTGTTGTGTTTGGGGGCGTGAAGCAGCCCCATAAGGCTGCTGATGAGCTCTCAGTGTCCCACCTGGCCCTTGTCACCTCTTCCACTGACAGACAGGTGTTCTTGCCGTTATATTGTGCTTGCATGTGCGCACACACACACATAGACGCGCACACAAACTCGGACACACTTTGTCAATAATAAAGCATGCACACACGCATACACTCTCACACACACGAATTGCCTTCACAGCAATTAGGCGCCCGCCCTCCAATTAGACGAAGGAAGCTGGCAGATTGTGACCCCTCTGCCCCTCTCTGCCTGAACCGTTCTCCCTCTGCCTGCTGTAATGAGAGACGGCCTGTTTACAGTGGCTGTGCTTTTAGCCTGCCTCTTCAACTCAGTTTTCATTTTCCCTCCATGGGCACAGACTCCAGGGACAGAGAAGGATTTAATGATGCTGTGGTAAATTGAAGGGGAAAGAGGTGTGAGGGGTATTAAGGTGTAAGGAGTCTCTGTCTGTCTTTTAAAATGTGTATATTTTCGGATATAAATATGTGTATGTGTGCATGCCTGCTTTTTAAATTGGTGTAGTGGTGATATCATGAGACTTTCTTGCATGTCTATACTCTGCCCCCTAACAATTACCAGCAAGCTCTGTCCTGTTTTACCAAGCTGTGAGAAAACACTGTAATCAGTTTTCTCATAGTTATGGTGGACTAGGGCGGGTTTGTTTATTTCGAGACAGCCTAGTATCATTTTCTTTTATTTATGCCAGGGTACTGAGTTGTGAAACAGACCAACTGGAACATAACTGCATGTGGAGGCACATGCATAAAGCAGCAAACTACAGTACTGCATGATTCTTGATGCTAAGAAAAGACAGGCACAGTCTATCAATTATAATGTCATGATGCTGCTTCATATCCGGGTTATAATGGGCATGCCGTAGACATAAAATGCACAGACCTGTGTGGGCACGCGGGGAGCCACAGTGTTGTGACTTGTGACACTAATTTGTGTTTCACTGTCATATCCAGACAAGGTGATAAGGCACCGAGCGTGCAGTCTGAAGGACACCGCCCACGCCATGTTTGCTTCTGAGCTGGACCCCGAGTTCGACCGCATGTGTGAAGAGATCAAGGAGGCACGCAGGAAGAGGGGTAAGAGCACAAAAGACATGCAGATGGAGCATGACTGGCATCTTTATGAAACACTTAGAGGAATAATTGAATTTGAGCGGTCAGCTGTCATTACTGCCTTGGGCGCTACACTGAATGGAGACTTATGATCGTGCACACTGCCTTCTGTACATACAAGAAAATGCAGTTTTTCAAACCAGGGGTGGCACCATAGGTAACTTACTGTGGAAATGGAAGAAAGAGCTTTGTCCAATGGTGTTTGAGAACCAGTTCCACGTTAGAAAAATTGTTCGTCTTCAAGTTGAACAAATCATTTGCATTTGTCCCCACTTTCCAGTCTATT
Organism: Holocentrus rufus; assembly: GCA_900302615.1. NCBI lineage: Eukaryota > Metazoa > Chordata > Actinopteri > Holocentriformes > Holocentridae > Holocentrus > Holocentrus rufus. Next base: position 8,964 of record OMLF01026531.1, on the reverse strand, counting down.
TATCAATATGGCAGATCAGATGCATTGTTCTCAAACTTAAGTGGCAATACAGCAAAATATTTTGAATATTTTTTAGATATCTTTGGCACGGTCCTGTCCACTAAGGAGTTGCACAAGTGTGATTAATAATCATGTAGACTACCTTGCAAAAGTATTCATCCCCTCGACTTTTTTGCACATTTTGTCACGCTATTAAGTTGTTTCAAAATATATGTATTTAGGATTTTATTGTACACAAAGCACTCCACTCTGTCATCGTGAAAATAGAACTGAGGAATGTGAGTATACCAAACAATAACAGATATTGAGTTTGCATAAATATTCACCCCCTTTACTTCTCTTGGCTAAATTGCCACACTTGCTAAATTTTGCTCAACATTTCTTAGTATCTGTTACTCAAATGTCACACTTAGATTTTATTTAGTGGCTCTGGGCATTATTTCTCTTTGAAATTGTTTTTAATTTGCCTTTCCTGCTAACAAAGCTGACACCATGTCTGTGTGCTTGATCTTAATGAGACTCAATGGGATTTTATTTTATTTAATGAAGTTTTTATTGTTTCACAACAGCCATAACATTGTTCTACAGTATAGTATTGAGTGTTGGAAAGGGAATAAAATAAATAAATAAAAATAATACACAGCAAGAGAATATAATAGCACCATTTGAAACACAGTCAGCCGCACTCTGTGTCCTGTCTACCATTGCACATAAGCAAACCGCTCAAGGGATAAACTGCACAAGAGGCTTCGGAGTCCTCCAGTCCATCCTCTCCCTTTTGGATTAAACCACTAAGATCACTGGGTAACTGATTTATAAGTGGAAGCACAGTTGTTATTTTCTTTTATCTTCTTACTGAACCTTTCCATAGGAAGCCTTTTCATTGTCTATAAATTTCTCTATACCATTATGTCACAGTGAGGGGCCTTTCAGTGTCCAATTATCATATATATTTTCTTGCTGTGTTAGCTTTTTTAGTGTTTAGCTTGTCACTTTGTGTTCTTTTGAAACCTATTTTCTTTGCTGATGGCATTTCTTTACTCAGCATGTTGAATGGCTACGCACTACTCTGTGAACTTAGTTCAGCTACTAAATAAGAAGGAAAATATAACTTCAGGAGGAGTTGGGCTACAACTTGTGTTGGCTCAAAATCATTTCAGTGTGACATCATCAGGCTCACTTCTCTCTTTTAGAGTATGTAAGTGCAGTATGGGATATGTGGTTTGTTTATGTTTGACATTAGAGTCCAGTTCTTAAATGTCAAAGAAAATGTTGAGGGCTTCTGCTCAAAGGAGCGCTGGTTGTTTGTCCACTGCCACACACTGTCATAGCCACAATAATTATGCGTGTTGTGGTTCACTAACACACTTTAAGTGGTTGACAGCAATAAATCTTTGATTTTGTAAACTACATTGACGAGAAACACTGCTTAAATGTCAACTTGCATCAGGGTTCCTCAAATAAATCTTTTACTCTGACAGTTGTTAATTTATCTTGGCGGGCCAGTCAAATATGTATTGAATATATGAGAATCCTTGCAGTAGATTTGAGTGCTGCTACGCTTGATTGGTGAAAGAAATACAAGCTTCCTTTTGGATGTTTTTTTTTCTTGTCTTTGTTCCTTCCTCACAGTTTCTTATGCCAGATCGCCTGCCTGTCGCTGGTACAGTCATATAACGAAAAGAAGCAAAGTGTGAAGAGAGCTCTGGCCATGCAAGACAAGTAACACTGCACTGAAAAAAAAAATTGTTAATTTGAAATTATAAACAGTTGGGGAGACCACTCATTCACTTGATTAATGAGCCTCGGTCAATTCATTTTGGCTGTGTAATGCAGGGCTTATTGTCTCCTCGTCTGACTTCCTCCTTTCAAGAAAGACTTACAGATCATGCCCAGTGCACAGAAGCCTGCTTTTCTTTTTGCATAATATTTTTTGACAAGGCAGAATGAGTGGCGGAAAATAAAGTGCAACTGTATATATTTGAAGGTGGGGGGACTTCTGTAGGGGGAGCCCGCTCGTACTTGATAGAACAATCACCGTTTTTGCTGCAGTGTATGTGGCACAGAGAGGAGTGATGCCCGAGGCTCCGGTTTTCCAGACAGTACCTTCTGTGCTGGTTGTCTGCCTGGCATTTTGCAGCTGTAGGCTCACCAAACAGCCCCAAGCAGTGCTGAGTGGACTTCACCACAGTGTATCATGTGCACGGATGTGTCTATTCTAGATGCATGTAGCAAGCTTTTACACTTGTATCAGCTGCTCGAGTATTGGATTTCATGTCTGTTGGCAGATATTGAGCCTGCAGCCATATAGTTAGGTGCTAATATTCATGTTGCCATTCTTGCACACATGGAGACAGGCTAATGAGGAGACTTCCTTATAATACATACAGTAACCCATGTAACAAGACTCCTATGGAATATGTAAAACATTACCCCTGAGCCTGGCGTTGTCCTTTCCAAGACAACATGTTTGTGTGTGTGTGTACTGTATATGTTAAAGGGCCAGAACAAGCACACATACATGCAGTTTGTGCAAAATGTTCAGATCTGCATTGGCTGTATGAGCGGTCTGCAGCGCTCTCATCTCTGTCACATCTCTGCTCCCTGCCTCATCGTTAGACCTAAAAGGAAAATAAGAGGAGACACAAGTCAGTTTTGGGTTTACAACACACGCACCCTACGAGCTAATGAAAATTGGTTTGTTTTGCCAAGTGCTGCTGCTCCTGCAAAGACGTGTTTACAGCTTAGAAAGTCTCACAGTGCACAGTGACACTCTGCAAAGTTAGCAGGGCCAGAATATAGTGGGGAGTGACAGTGCAAGAAATATGAGCGACTGTATTCTTTACATTATACATTCAGTATTTAGCCACAAGAGACTGCACAAGTCAGAGAGGAAATGTAACTGCTGCTCTGTGTTTCCCCCCCTCACTCTGAATGGGCATGAGGATTTGTCCCCACTTGCACTTTCTAGTGTTTCCTGATATAAGGATTTGGAGACCCGACACCATTCATAATGCCTCGTGCTTTCCCCATATCTTCCTAATATGTACCCATGTCAAAGAGATGGAAATATGTCAGGAATATAGTTAATACTGTTTTGGTCACTCCTGATTGTTATTATTGTAATTTGGGATTATTTAGAATTGTTTTATTTTGCATATACATTTTAAAGCCTATTGATGCAGTGAGAAAACTAGGGAAAAGGGCGACCCATTTTATTTTATTTATTCATCGTAGCAGATTATAAGTGCACAGGCCTAGCCCCCAAGGATCTGTTGAGCTCCGACTCAATCTACAGAGGCCTGGATTTTCTGTTTTAAGCGGGAAACTCTCATCAAAGAGGAGGCCATTTTCAGGGGTCACGGCCACTTCTCAGTTCCTCTCATACGGTAGCAGCGGAAAGCACAGGATGCTTAATGAATATTGCAGGTGCCGAAGTCAACTGCCCGAGAGAAGGAATACAACAGTGTGAATATTTCATCTGCCGGCCAAGGTCCTGCCGTAAAGCTATCAATTAGTCCAGCACTGCATGATGCCTGTTCAGAACGCATCGGACATCTGGGGGAATGGTTACGCCTATGACAAGATGAAAGGCGCTGTGATAAATATAGCAAAAAAGTTTGAATATGACTCAGTGTCTGAAAGGAAATGTCTTCTGTAAGAGTTGTTGGAGCTCGGATGGTCACACCCCCCCTCTGTTACTCACTCTACATCACTGTCAGACATTCAGAGAAACTCATGAGACAAGCTCACATTTACCAAGGCCCTTAGTGGCAGCCGTGAATGATGGCCTCGTACTTGTGCATTAATATTACTGCTGATCAGTGTGTGGTGGTGCCCGCCTCGCTGCCACCATGACCCTGGTGGCCATCTTTATGTGTCAGCTCACATTGTTAGCTCACTATCTGTCAACCTGCCTCCCCTGTCTGCTGTAGTTTGGAGACACACACACACACACACACACACACACACCTGTCTCTTGCCAACAGTTTGTTGCTAAGGTGTTATTTTATATATGTGCACACACAGTAAGAGCATTGTGTATTGTTGATAACCGATCCTCTGTGGTGACTGCAGACCTCCAGACGCCAGCCCAGCCGACGGCAGCTCCGGGCGCCATGGCGACCAGGAAGCACCCCGCCGCAGGAGAGGAGCAGGCTGGGAGCAGCACTCAGGGCGAGGCCACTGACAAGCAGTGCACCAGTAGTGAGTCCTCACACACACTCACACCGCACACTTAAACTTCCGCTCAGTTCGCAGAGAAGAGCCACAAAGAGGCGCCTGAAGTACCACAGCTACACACACAGGAAAAGACACAAAAACGAACAAAAGGGCGAGAACTATTGAAAGTGACCACTAAATTCTGTTAAGTTTCCTGTTTTTTAAACCATATGCATGAAAACATTTGAACTCATACTCACATGCAACCACACATGCACATAAATATTAAACTAGATATAATACCTGATAACATGTTTGTGGCTGCATATATTTTAGCAAGCAATGCAGATACAGAGTCAACCCAAACACAAATTAAGTGAGAAGTTTTGAAAAAACTGAAAAAAGGAGCTACGAAAGTTTTTCGAAGTACTCCTCAACCCCACTGTCGGGCACACACACTCATACTTTCTCTTTCTCCTTCTCACTGTGTTTGACTATCTCTGTCCCAGCAGTGAGCAGCTGTAGTGTATTACAGCAGCATACTAGATGTATGTGATGCCACACAACCATTGGCTCAATACACAAACATGCATGCGCGCACACACACACACACACACACAGACAGGTTTCTCAGCGGTAGAGAAGCAGCACAGTGGGTCGCCTCATTAGAGGGGCTGTTCTCTCCTACACACTCAGAGCGTGACCACGCCACAGAGCAATTACATGCCCACCTATGGCAAGCAGCAGGTGCCTGACGGCGAGGGGAAGGCTGGGCATGGGCAGGGGGCAGACAAACGAGACCGCTACCTGAACGAGACAGATCTAAGCAGGTTGTGCATGTAACTGGAGCAGTTCTCTGTGGCTCCCACCTGGTCAAAACGGGGGGTTAAGGCTAAGCTAGCTAAAAGGAAAAGAAGAGTCAGGGACAGTCGTCATGAGGTGTACAGAATGAACATGAGACATATCAGAGCCGTGAGCTGCAAAGCATGTGCAGCTAATACTGGGCTTGATTAGTTTCAGCTATGACCATTGCATAGTGCCTCTCAAATAAGGCAGGGTAATTATTCCTGCCTTATTTCCCTTTTTCTTTCGTTTTTTAATATCATAATTGATTGCATTCATTTTTCATCACTTCACTGTAGAGCTTGACCACTTAGCTTAGAGTGCTACTGTGTTCAAAGAGTTGACTACAAAAAAGTACTTTCAACACATTAACACTCACATGGCTGTTAATCATGTCTTACAGTGGTTGTAGACTATATATACACATCTGTCTGTGTATCTATCTGCCTGTCTGTCTGGCTTATATATTTTTGATTGTCGTGCTTATTGTTTTTAAATAATAATAAATAATGATGTAATGATGTATAATAATGATATTTTAAATAAAGTTGACTGATCTGTTACTTAGGAGCAAAATGAACTATTTAAATCTGGGAGAAACAAGAATTTTACATATGTCTTAATAAGTGTCAATATCGCCTGGTAAGAACATTTTAATTGTGACAACATCGTCAGCCTTATCACCCAACAGTGTGTAGCAACATGCTTTGTCCCTTGTGAATGCAAAGGAAAAAAAACATTTCACACAGCTCCTCTTCCTGGCGTTCGCTGCACCACAACCAGTAGATAACCATTCAACTATTTCCTTGTTTATCTTGTTTGATCTTTCAGGGAAGATGTGACACCTCTCCATTAATTGGCTTATGCAACGCTTCGTGATAATATGAGGAGTGTCGTAGTTGAAATAACTGTCTTTTCAGTCCAATGTTTGTAGCAGTTTGTATTTTCAGTGCTACACCTGCTCCTAAGTTTAAACTGACTCATTGAGATAAACCATTACGGTCATCAAAGCACACTGCCTTATAATGTAGGCCTGTGTGTAGTAGCCTGATCACACTAATTGTGGACTTTTTTTCCCCTTTTTTAAAGTGTAGTACACCTATCCAACACAGGGTGGTGCTTGACTCCCATGAGAGCTTCCCTAATAGGACCCCTGCTGTGTGGGTAAACCATTCTTTCTCCAAGGGAGAAGACTCCCCCTTGAGAGATGAGAGCCTCTGTCGGCCACCATAAATACTGTAAGACTCAGGGCATGTCTAAGTCTCCAGCTCACTGCTATTTATCTTGCTGTGCTAGACCAAGAAAAAGCGGCTATGTGGTAGGAAAGGGATATTTGGGCTTTATTTTACAGTTTTTCCCCCATTTAATACTATCCAGGGTAGACTGTTGGAGCTTGGATTGGTGGGCAGGAGCAGTTGGCTTGATCCTGTTGTTTTTCGAAGATGTCTATTTTTGACGCCGAGGTTTTAGACCTAGCTGCTTGTCTAAGACTCAGCTGACCTCTCTTTGACGGTCAGGTATTTTCTGTGACATGGAAAACCGTTGAAATGCACATTACAGCAGTTGGATTGCACTCATTGCCAAACTGATGATATTTGCACTAGTGTGTGTGCACTCACTTAGTTTCTGTCTGTTGTGTAAGAGGTTAGCATTTGAAGCTAGTCTCAAAAAATAGGTTGTGTGGCCAGATTTTACCACATAAAAATCAAAAGATTAATGGCCACCCCAAAATTAGATGTGAAAGCCAAATTGTTCCATAGTTTGGATGAGGCCTAACAGTGGCAGTGCGACAGTAGGTCTATATATTATGCTTTTTAGCTGCAGTCTTTATCTCTGGAGCCAAGTGTCAGAGATGCGGACCACTAATTTAGCAGCTCTTGGGAGAGTCGTTATCAGCCTCCACCAGAGGCTTAATTAATTAGGCTAACTCAGGTAATTAATTTGTGATATCGGCAACCAATTCTCACCTGGAGCACCTCAGCAAGACAACTACCTAGGTCCAATTAGACTAATTGATCACAAAGTCAATTATGTCTTGAGATATGACACGACCTCACACAGCTGAGGGGCTGTGCATCTAGTGGATGAGACACCAGTGTCTGTGCAGGTAGATGACGAGCTGGGGAGAAACTTGCTCCCAGTGCAGCCTGGTCAATTTGGGGATACTGGCTTTCCTGTCACCCATTGTGAAAGTTAGGACACTTGAAGGGCAAAGTGATCCCCGATCATCACCTGCAGGGCAACGCCTATCTGGATCTCTTTAGGTGTCTGCAGTTCTATAGGGTTTTTTTATCTGGGCCACCACTCTACTGCCTGCCTGGAGCTGAGGCCGGTCTGTGACATTCAGATATAACAGAGTACTAGCAGGGATGAGATGCATTATTTGGAGCTGTGGGGGAAAAAAAAATATGCGGCATGTTTTCTCAAGCAAGCTAAAGGCACTTCTGAATCAGGTGTTAAAAGCGGTAGCTGTGGTTAAGTTTGGTTCTGCAGATGGGCCGGCCAGCTGCTCGCTGCCAGGTCAGTCAGAAGGAGGAACAAGGCCGGTCTTGTTGCCAGTAGTGGAAGGGATGGGGTTTCCATTAGCCTGCATGAATAGCTTTGTCATGATTGCCTGTCCCTCCCTCCCCAAACTCTCTCACTTCCCCTCCCCCTTCCCTGTGACTCCCTCCCATGGGTAGCAGGAAAACCCAGGGCCCATTACCTAGGCCACGGCCATGGGTTCATTCTTAGTTCATCACCACTAGGATCCAGTTCAGATGCAGTGCCTTCCCTTCATTCATAATTCAGTTCTCTCAGTCTTTCTCATACTCTCATGACTGTTTTCAGCTGGCTCTTTGCTAAGCCAGACAGAAGGCATGAACAATGAAACACTCAGTTAGATTTTTCACTCTTATTAGCATGTTCATAATACCTTGCCTTGGTGTTTTTCCTTGATATCCTAGTCACTAACTTAAGTTTGCACCCTTTTCTTTCTTTCTTTTTTAGCAAACACTTGCCTTGCTCAAGTTTTTTTTTTCTTTTTTTGACATGTTTCATCAACATTTTCCATCGCTGGTGGGCAGGTTTGTCCTTATTCAACCGTTGAACTGTTTTCGCGGGGAGAGAATAAGTATACAGGTGCTGCATAATGTGTCCTCCACGTCAGTCAGTAGCATGCCCAAGGCAACAGCCATCAGCTTGAATTCATGTAGATGGAACGCCGCTGTCTTGCCTTTCCCTTGCATCTCACATCACAGTAAACAGACAGCTTCTCTCCCTGTCTCCAATGCCAATCCATCACAAGACCTTGCTTTTTTTTTTAAAGTAATGATAAACAGTCCTGCTTCTTTATACCGCAGGCTGAATTAGTCGTTGAATAAAAGAATGACCTGGATTTTGGCTCAAGATGAAAGAACAGCCAGACACATGGTGTGTTACTTGCTATGGATGGTCACAGTATTTTATAGAAATGGTTTAGGGCTGTACTTTATTTGTTGAATATGCAATGCGCTGTAGAAGACAATTCCATTTGCCTAATTTTCTCGTCTTTGGTACTTTTTGTTCCTAAAGACACTGAACCTTTTTACATTATTTCTGATGACAAAACGAAGAGAGAGAAATGTAACCTTAAAGCCAGCACATTTTAAATGCTAGTTGACGGCCATATGGTGTTCAAAGTATGGGTTTTACTTGCCAGCTCTCTCCCGGCCCTCTTAACTGGATCAGTGGTGCAGACCAGTTGTTGCTTTGTCTCGACCGCTACTCTGGGAGTGCTACAGGCTCTTCTCATTTGGCACAGTGTATCGGTGGATGAAGAGTAGAGAGTGAACATGTGGACACACAGTTGGTCAGTTTATCTAGCCACACACCAGGCTGTTACCTCAATTCCACTGACCTGCAAAACCATCAAAGGCCAGAAATGGCAAGGAGGCACGGTGTTTTTGACCCCCCCCCCCCCCCCCCTTTTTTTCTTTCTTT
>OMLF01026530.1:26320-52600 GCA_900302615.1 Holocentrus rufus | reverse complement strand
CCGATGATATAAAGACCTTAAGTGTCATGAAACAAGGTTTGAAGCAATGTGCCTACCAAGATTTGACTATGGCCTTACAAGACCCTTGGTAATGTGGGACGGAGACCATGTGTACCATACAAGGCCAAAGGATTATTGGGATGGACTTAAAAGGGGCTTTAAAGAAAAGTCATTCAAGATAGGTCCACACCATCAAAAATAAAGGCAAAGTAACACATTTGTGTGTGTGTGTGTGTGTGTGTGTGTGTGTGCCCCCCCTGTGAGCGACAGTCATACAAAGAAAGAGAGCAAGACTGAGGGAGAGATAAGCTTTTTGTGTTTCAGACAAAACTTTGTAAGAGGGAAAAGGGAAAGAATGCCTCGAACCAAATAAGGCAAAGAGGGCCCTCGGAACAACAACATCACTTTTAAGGGGAAAGGAAAGAGGGTTGCACCTTCCAAGAGCTAGCTCAGCAAAACAAAGCCGTGGTGACAGACAAGACAATGAGAAGGAGGGCGGCATCATCACTCAGATACAACAGGAAGGGGGTATAGACACAGAGAGGAAGGCCGATAGACACAATGATATGAGGGGCCTTCATGGCAAAGGAGTGTGAGGCGGGGTGGGGGGGGACGCACGTGTAAGAGCTAAACTCCCCAGACAGATGGCTGTCCCGAATTAGTTGTCAGTGGTCACCTAAACCCATTGAAAGGCCATCACAACCAAAGAAGACTGACCGCCAGAGAACTCAGAGAACTCAAAGTTTTCCAGAAAATGTTAGATAATCTGAGGCCCATAATGTTTGTTGTGTAGTAGCAGTACTGTAGGCCGGTAATGTTTGTATGATAATGTAAACTAACCTCTGGGTCAGCACTCAAATTCTTCTCAGTTTTATGAGTAAGGGTCTCAATCACAACTAAGGACACAGTGAAATAAAGAGATTCTCTGTTAATAAAATCTGGATTAATAACATTACTTTCAGGTTATTCTCATGTGAGATTTTTAAAATAAATGCTCTTAGATGCTCATGAAACAATGCCACACTGCATCCCAATTACTCATAAATACCTAGATAAATAATCTAATAGTGGAAAGGACTCCATGTTTTCATATGGACTTTGGCTGACTTACAGCAGAGAAGAGGCGTATAGCCATCAGAGACTATGGAGGCCAGGGGGCTCACCTCTGTCAAAAGCTCAGCCACCTTAAATCCTGCTTTAACAGAATTAACCCAGTCCTCCATGGTAGGAGCCTATTTCCCCCTAAGTTATCCCTCACTGTCCTACTGTAGAGAGAGTCCATTTCCATCTGTCTTCTGCCTACTCGCCACACAGGTCTCTTGGCTTTCTCTACATTTCTGATCATATTGATTGTGTCTTTATCTCATTTTAACATCTCTCATAATTACTTGCAGGATTTATTTGGCCTCTAAAATCCAATAGGACAGACCAAGCTTGTGAGAAGAAACACATTTTGGACAGCAGAGGAAACCTGAGGAGCTCCTGCAAAGGAAGATCTTGCTGAGGCATTTGACGGAGTTGGCACGTAACTCAGTGTGCAAGCACTGAAATCCACCACCATGGGAAATACCACAAGTAGCGCAATGTCAAAGGAGATCCTGGAGGACCTGAAGCTCAGCACCAAGTTCACTGAGAATGAGATCTGCCAGTGGTACGAAAACTTCCAGAAGCAGTGCCCAAACGGACGCATCTCTCCAGAGGAGTTTGAGCAGATCTATTCCCGCTTCTTCCCAGACAGTGATGCCACGAGCTACGCACAGCATGTGTTTCGCTCCTTTGACACCAATGACGATGGGACATTGGACTTCAAGGAGTACATCATCGCTCTGCACATGACCTCCACGGGCAAGACAACAAGGAAGCTGGAATGGGCCTTCTCGCTGTTTGATGTGGACAAAAATGGATACATAACTAAGACAGAAGTGACAGAGATCTGCCAGGTGAGAGAGACCCACAATGAACTGTGATGTAGACAGTGGTCATAGTGAGGAAGACCAAACCAATAAGAGTTTTGATGGTTCTTGTGAGGAGAATCCAGATAGCATAGAATAGATTATAATTGGGATATCATGATGACCAAAATGATCATGAATCATGGATCTAGATTCAGGGTTGGTTTCACATAAAAATAAGGTTGGCAGTGACCTGCACATTTTTACTGTAACAGAATATCCTCTTCTAAATGTTTTGCTTCTTAATATAGAGATGCACTACAAGTAAACTGAGAGGTCCAAGCTGTTTTGCTTCAAAAAATCTTAAAGGGACCAGCAGTCTTCCTGTTAGCAAATTGCATTCTTCTGCAATTTTTTTCCCTACATCATCAGAGCTAGGTCAGGTATTTCAGATGAATTGCCATTTTCTTGGAAAGACGCCATCCTTCTCATTGTATGTCAGTCCAAGTCCTAATTGACAACTCAATTACCCAGCCCATTTGAGCCTCACAATCCTGATTATCTCTGTGATTACAGGTTTAGCCCTCAGACAGTATGGGCGATTCCACTCTTAAGTGATGCTACTCTGGTCCTTGTACTGCTGTTTATGGAGGGACTGTTCATGATCCCAGTCTGATCCACTTCAGTAATTTGGGTCATTGCATTTTGCATACCAATTATAGCCATTGTCAGTCATTGTTTTCATAAAATCAAAGTACAGTGTGATGGGAGATGTGAAGCTTCTTTTCTTATGCTTTAAAAAAAGTGATATGGAATTAAAAGAGATTTAAACAGATCAACAAGGAACCCAGCTGCCAATTGTAATGGGACTGAACCCCTGGCCAACTGGATCGTGTCCATATGCACACTCTCTTTAAACCAACCACCTCAATATTGAAGCTCTGCCAGACATTAAAAACCTGCAATGACATGAGATCTTTCTTTAGTTTTTATACACCCTGTCGAACGTTGTAGCTTAATATCATAAGCAAATCAGATCTGCTCTGAGCACAGAAATGTGTATCATTATTACAGAACAAAATAATGATCTCATCTGTCTGGATCTGGGTTCAAGGTAGAAAACAGGAGCAGGGAAGGTAGAGCTGGCCAGTAAGATAAGGAGTTATAAGGTCAAGTTTATTTTTGACTTATAATGTTTCTCTGGCTCCACGTCAAGGACATTTTTTTGTGCATTTGCATGACACTGACCTAGGTTTTGTCTCTAAAAGCTGTGCAGTGTTGGCCATCTACAATGTCCCAGACAGGACAGGACATTGGGAGGGCAAGATGGAGGAAGAGTGGGGACAGAGAAAAAAAAAATGACATCTTAGTGTTTGGCCTGTGGTCTGAGCCTTGGCGCTAATCCATGTTAATCTAGGTGTCTTAAATGTGGAAGATGAGTGCTTCCTCTCTAACTGGGACACACTTAAAGGCCTGACCCTGAAGCGCACAGTTAGTCATTTACAATCTGCTTGATTCTTAAGTGGCCCCATGCAGATTAACTATCTTTGAAAAATGACACATAAGCATAGAATGTTATCGGGTTTCATTTCAAGAATCAGATTTTCATAAACTCTATATGAACAACTTTTGACTGCCAAGCCCCATAGGCTTTAATGCCACCAGCTTCATACACTGTAAACAATAGCCTGCAGGGAGCGCAGGCTACACCACTTGATCAGGTTTAATTTGTCAAATTTACTTTTCACAGTAAGGACTAGTGACCAGGGACTGGCCAACAAAGCTCTCATTAGGAGAAGATACTTACTCCTCACCTCTCTCTAGTGGCCAACAAGGTTAGCATCAGCTATAGCTTAGTAAACCCCAAAGCTCCCAGAAGACACTAATTAACTTAAGAGGGTTGTGAGCTTCACCGCTAACCACAGAAACTTGTCCTACAGATTGTTTCTATCAGTTACATACATTCATCTGTTCGTTCTTTGTTCATTCTTTAAGAGACATGCTGCAGCATTGTTATGTATTTTATACCCAACCTCTCTTTCAGGCTATATTTAAGCTGATCCCGAAGGAGGAGCAGAGCAGGCTACCAGAGGATGAGAACACACCCGAGAAGAGAGCCAACAAGCTGTGGTCTTACTTTGAAAAGAAAGACAATGGTAAGGGAATTCACACACAATCTTATGCATACACACACACACACACACATACACACACACACTCACACACACATATTATGCCCCTGCAGCTCATGACAGGTCATCTTGCCATGTGCTTATGTAGAATTCAGCTTGAGTGTAAGCCCTTACTACCTTTCCCCAGTAGCTGATCCCATCACATCCGGCAAGGCAGCTTCCACAGATTACACTTAAAATGTGGTCTAGTGAGGCCTCCGCCGTTTGGCTTAACTACATATAAACAGTAAATCCACCTGGGGCCATGTCCCTTGTTACAGCATCGCTTCTGTCGTGCAATGTTTATCATGCACATATGAAGCATGCACTATAAAACCTCAAGTGACTCAAATGCGTTGCATGATAATGTCTTTATGCAGACACACACACACACACAATGCACAAGTATACTCACATAAGATAAGTCTGGATTTCTTTGCTATGATCAAAGACTTGGTCATTATCTAACTTCATTCTCTTACCAGTACTCCGTGCAGTTTATCATCCCACTATAACAACTCTTTCTTTCCTTTCCTTTTAGAGCGATTGGCTGAAGGAGAGTTCATTAAAGGGGTGATTGAAAATGAAAATGCTATGCGTCTTATCCACTATGGACCTATCAATAAATGAAAAATGAAGCTGTCCCCATTCATCTCCTCTTCCCCTTTCTACCTTTAGATTCTTCCAGTACTTTCTACTTTCTTTTTCTCTCTCTTCCCTCTCCATGTGATCCTTGCAGTCCCTCTATGTAAATACTCTTGCTGCAGCGACTTTGTTAAAACTGTACATTTTAAATAAGAAGCTTTCTTAATGGTACCACATTGTGCTAATGCTTGTTAATACATTTATATTAAATTGAGGCATAATGTATTAAAACCTGTGGACAGCGAAAAAGTAGACACTAACAGAATTGTGTTGGTAACTAGAAAAGTGCATTTTCTGAAGAAATTTCCGTGTAATGCTGAATGCATGAAATTGTTGCTTGCTAACATTTAAAAATACAAATAGTAGTTAATTCGTTGTGTTAGCTAGTTGTGTGATCACTGATTCAGTAATCACACAGCTGGCCTCATGTGATATGGACGCTGGGGAATGAAATCAAATAAAACATACAAAATTATTTATCGTATATGAAATAATATAGTGCACATAATCGATGAATATGTGCTTTTAAGATGTAATTCTACTGGAGATGTTTTCACAGCTCAAATGTGATGCTGGCACTGTAGAGAATATATAAGAATTATTCCCCATTGGCAACTGGTTGTAGCTTGAGATTTTTGACAGTTCTGAGATTAACTTGTTGATTTTTAGCTGAAGTGATGTACTCTACTTGCTGTACAATGAATTAAAGGTTTTCTCATAAATCTGTACTTTGCAAATCATTTCATTATATGTAGCCCTGAATAAATTCTTCTTTGACCTAGAAACATACTGTAGACTATAATTCTGTAGGATGAGAAAAATCCAATTGATAAAATGTCACATTGTATTGTATTCATCCCAGACAGAAAATCCAGGATTATTTTCTATGATGTCCCACATTTATAACCTATAGACATTTGATGGAATAAAGCCACCAAACAGGTAGATTGTAATATTTACATTTATAAATGTTTGCCCATATGTTTGAGTTGCAGAAATAAATGTGTGAATTTAATTTCTAACTCAGAATTATTCTCTGAAAGTGTGCTGTTTCTATTGTGCAGAATGCACATGCTCTTATGTGCATATGCAGTTTGTTTTTATGCGTGCCTGCGTTTCTTTCCAACTCATTCCGTGACCCCCCCACAACACCCCCTTCCCCTCTCCATCCCTTCATATGGCTTCCGCCTCTCCTCATTCTATTTCTCCTTCTTTCCATCCAACTCGGGATTACTGTCATAATCTTCTGTTAAACATCGGAGTGCAGACTTTTCAAAATCTCTGTAATCTTTCTATCTCTATGGGTCTGTCTGTGCATCTGCAGAGAGATGCTATGCGTCCCCCAGCATGTGTTACACATCGTGTCAAAATGCTGCATCTGCCCACTGTTTAACAAAAAAAAAAGCACAGATATAGAAGCATCTGTCCACAAAGCACTGGATTGTCTTCTCTGCAACAAAGAATAACAGAGACTCAACACAGAGACAGAGTCTGCTCCTCTGTTTATCTGAGAGAAGAGAGAATGGATGGCTGAAAATTGAAAATGAAAATGACTTGAATGCCCCTTTCAGATAAATGAGGATATATTGTACATTTTCCTTTCTGGACAGGCTGTTATTTTGTGCAGACACAGGAGAAACAGAATCCATTCAGTCCAAGCAGTGAAATGACTGTCCAGTGTCTACATTACAACTTTAGCTGAAGATATAACAAGAAATAATATAAGCATTAAACACATTTACATTCACATTTAAGAGACATAAATTTACTTTCTTACCATTAGGCACTGAGAAACAGCAGAGATACATGCAAGTCAGTGTGCATGGTGGTGTGACATACGCATACATTATAGACAATGCATGTTGATATGTTTTGATTTCATTGGCCCTCTAGCCTGCATGGTATGACGCAAGTTCACAAAAACTCAAGAACAACAAGGTCCTGTTTTCTTGTGTCAATCCTTATTCAGCACCATCCCAAAATCTTTTTTCAGTTTTTCAGCCCTTAGAGATGGTGGGTGTGCTTGGCCCCCTAACAGGGTGAATCAACCCGGTCCATGGCCTCCACCATCTCGTCCATCTCTCTCTCACAATCCTCACACCCCTCGGGACCACAGCCCCCCACTAAAACCAGCGTTGGCACATCCCCGTTTCCAACTCCGACCACACTTCTCTCCGCGGCCCACTCCACATCGATCATGCCGTCTGGACACTGCAGTAAGCCACTGACAGAGTAGAGCCCGCCTCCTGGAACAACCTCATCGTAGGAAGGGGCGTGAGTGGCGGCTCGAGCCTCCTCCAAACGGAGCCTCTGTTTACGACGGAGCTCGATGATGGTCTTTGTGTAGGAGTTGAGGGTGACCACAGCAGCCCCCATACAGCAGCTGAAGGACACCCAGGCAAGACTAAGAAGAGAGGAGATTTACAGTTGTTAAATATACATAGTATTTTATTCACATGCTTGGATAATACAGCCACACAAGGAGTACATTGTCTTTAAAGTGATAATTCACCCATTTTGAAAAACTTGATATTATCTCACTTACCCCATAGCTGTTGCTGTGCCGTCTTCCTCTGATTGTTACCATGAAACAGAAACTAGCTGGATGCTCCAGATGCAAACCGTTGGCCACCTGCCATTGAGGTGTTCCTCCACTTAGGCTAACGTTCTTAAAAATAACTGCCTTAATCCACTCCATTTGATAAATAAACAAAGTTTGGTTGTTTGCAATCCAAAATAAAAATAAAAATCAACAGTAGAACTATTTTCTTGTGTGGTAGATCTCTGGCGAAGTACACCTCAGTGGCACGTGGCTAATAGTTAGCATCCAGCTAGTTTCCAGAAACCAGTAACAATGAGAGGAAGACTGCACCACCACTTAAAGTGAAAGTGAAATATTATAAAGTTTGCCAAAATGGGGGAACTATCCCTTTAATGATCAGTGACCTACGCAAATGACCAGCCGTAGTCCCAAGTCTGAGGCCTCCAGTCTTTGGGGCCCACAATAACCGTCATCTGAAAAACTGTGGTGTACATCATATGGGCCACCATCCCGAGAAGACCTACATGACAGATAGAAAAAGCATAAAACAGATGTAGATAATGATACAAGTTTTTCCAAGGAAGAGATCGAAGAGGTTTGCTAAGGGTACAGAGATGAGCAGGTAAATATAAAGTTAGTGAAAAATGTATAATAGTGTAAAACTGAAAAATGCAATAGGTCTCACCTGATAGCACAGTGCAGATAGCTGCGTAGGCATTGATCTTCAGGGCGTGCATCTCCTTATGGGAGCACAGCACTTCGAGCCACATCAATAAGAAACCCATCCCCAGCAGACCGATGTAGGTAAACTCTGATATGACTGATAGCCACAGCACACCTGCAACACATGCAAACCCACATACATCCCCACCCACACACATACAAAATGTTTAGATTTTGTATATATAACCATTCATCTAATTACAATATTTATCACAGGGAAGTGTTCAGATTGTAGCAGTATTCAATGCAGCTCACCTTGTGTTTCCCCAGGGGTTAACTCTATAAAGCTGCGACACTTCTCACCTGCCAACAAAGTTCAGGGATTTGAATATAAAGTGAGGAAATAATAATCTTCCATGAGGAATAAATGGGATTTGTGTGCCTGAAAACCTGAAACTGGAAAAAAAAACTTGAAAAATCACATATGCAGTTGAAGCAGTATTGTGACAGACATACTTGAGTGAGCTTGTGATTGTTTGGATGTGGCTGTGTGTGCATGCATGTGCCCAGGTAGACTTAGTTTGCAGTCTCACCATCGCTGTGTTTCTCACAGCTCTCCCAGAAGCCGGTGTGGAAGTATCTGAAAGCGTACTTGTCCTCCCCCGTCTCCCAGATGTAGTGAACTGCGTTGGCCAGCTGCCTCTGCCTGATCCTGGCCAGCTCATCCCTCCTGGCTGGAGACAGGGTGCGGTTGAAGGGGTTCTGAGTGGGACTCTCTGCAGAGCAGCACAGGAAGATGGCACTGAGGAAAGCATTCACTTAGTTTTCACATCTGCCTATTTCCTTTCACAGGGGGGCAGGAAAACGCCCTGGACAAATCTATGCAGTCAGTCACAGCATTTTAAATATACACAGTCACATTCACACTCCCATTCACACATATGGGCAATTTAGTCTACAGCCCATACTGTAATCCAAAAATGGACCACAGTACAGCCTACACTCCAAATTCCCTCATCTTCTATTTGAAAAATAATTAATGTAGGTAATTGCATTTGTTACTTTACAGAAAATCTATATTTCATAAGCCCATGTTTGTCACAGAATGTAATATTTGAAAGGTTTTCACATGACAGAGAGATTAAAATTAATGACATGGTTTATATTCTGGCACTGAATGATACGATGTGTCAACACTAGACCAAAAAAATTCGAGCCATGTAGTCACATTCACACTGACATGTCTAACCAAAACAGTATTTTGTCTGTTACCGAGGTCGGAAAAACACTTACAATGCTCTGTAAATAACAAACTTATGCAAACAGAGGGAGAACCCACAGAAAGGACTGGGGTTCAACACACAGCAGAGACTGAGACTGAAAGGAAAAGCAGAAATATGCATGCATGTTCAGGCATGCAGACACACAGACACACACTTTATCCAGAATATGCACACGTGTCACACAAATGTTAAATGGGTTTGATCGTTGAACTTTTTCCCATTGCTCTAATGGGTCAGAATGGAGCATTTAATCAAGTACACATGCCTGTAGTCTACACTTTGCATGTAGGGGTGTGTAGTGTTGGGGAATTTTTAGGAGGCCCAGTGTGGGAAAAGTGAAAACAGTATGTGCTTCAGAGTGAGAGAGAAAGAAAGAGAGAAAATGTCGGGACAAGAAATCTGTGATTATAGGCGTCAAAAGTAAAAGTCTTGTCAGTCTGCACACTGTCATCACACATCGTAAATCAGGCTTAGTAACACAAGGATAGTTACACCCATACTGTGTACTGCAATCATAGGTTTTCTTTCTGTGGAAGCACAGAGTACATTAAGTACATGCAGTGGTCAAAGTTTAGGGTAAGGGTTAGGGATTGTGTTCCTTTATGGTGTAATAGAGCTGTTAATCTCACAGTGGATTAAGCACATCTATAGAGGAAGTAAAGACCAAAGAGCAGACAGCGTTAACCCCTCCACCACAGACCATAAACCTCTGGACCCATCCTCACACCCCACAGATTAATACTAAGCCATAATTAAGTTCACAGCAGGGCTAAGGTATGGGCAAAAAGAGATTAAAAAAATCAAAACCAAGGACAATGGCTTTCTGACAGGTCCGAAGCGTTCATCCAACCAGATTAGTTCTAGGTATTGGCTTCAAAGTAGGGACACTGTGTAAAGGTCATGAAGTGCAACACCCTTTGTAATAAGTCAGGTTAAACAGTGAAGGCCAAGTTCAGTCAAAGTCAGACAGCTGCTTTTTGGACCTTTGACAAGTTTTAGAAGGCCTGTGAGAAGAAGAATTTGAGTTATAGTTATGGTTTGGGTTGGTAATAACTGAATTTCAGTCAGTGACCAAGTGATCAGACACAGACACACACACACAACTCACAAGCACACATGGACGCACATGCACACACTATGCATATACACATACACTATACATGCATACATGCATGCACTTAGGCATTTGGACATCAGCTGGAATTTTTATCATGATGACTGGAGAATCACTGACATTGTCCCCAAAACATTAGTAGGTCTGGAAAGAGAGCAACTCAGTGATTTCAATTCCATTCCCATTTGTTATCATTACATGTGTCCCTGCAGAGGTAACAGATACCAAACAAACAACCTATCCTGTTTTTCAGCAAATTCCCACTTCCTCTGTTAATTCTAGCATCATCTAAATGAATGTCTGTGATTCATAAATTACAAGTACCTTGTACAATACATGTCTTCTGGAGTCTCACAGATATTTTACACCTCCTCAGTATGGGAATAATAAGGTAGTAATATAAATGCTATCCTGATTTCTCCTTAAAATCACAAACAAGCAATGTAATAAATTGCTCTATATTATCAATGTTGTTCTGCAATACTGATTCTGTCTGAACAGAGCTATGCTCATCCTGGACAGGGAAAAATTCCCTTGGTCCTGAAGTTAAAAGGACTAATCATCAGACCCCCACTGGTAAAACTGCTGCCGTTCGGAGAGGGGGAAATCCAGGGATTTTCCAGGAACAGTGCCAGCTGGGGATAAAACACCAAATCTGGTCACCTTTACATACAGTTGTACATGCATACACACAGGGCGTATGCAGCACTATGCATTCAGTGTATATACACACAAAATATCCACTTTGTTAGGTAAGACTGGGCAGGACCTCCTCTTGCCCTTCTGCACAACATGAGCTGTCATTCTTGCCACTGCAGTGCACACAAATACTAGCAGGTTTGCTGCTTCTGAGATGCAAGTATCTGTGTGTCCAGAACAGATGATCACATCACATTCAAAACAGCTTAAATCATGTCTGCGTGATTTATAATTATGATTTATTTATGCGTGACTCACTGTCACAAGCAGGAGGGAGGGGTTCTCATAGATAGAGATATGCACATGATAAAGTGGATAAAACACAAATCCTTTGGCATGGGGAGGTGAAGGACAGTGCATGACATTTTAGTACCTGTGGTGTAAGGCTCGCTGTTGTTCTGACCACAGTTCTTCATTTTGACAGGCGAGAGGCAGAGAGGCTTGACCACCTTGTGGGTGCCCTCACACCAGTAGGAGGTGCAGAGAGCCAGGATGGAGAGGGCCAGAGCCAGAGTGGTCAGGGTCAGGGAGAGCATGGAGCGAGAGCGACGGGACATACCCTCCAGCATGGCCACACAGGGGAGGGAGAAGGCAGGAGGAGGTGAGAGAGGGGAGGAGAAAATACGGGGAGGAGGGGATTGAAGGTGAGGTATTGCACGTGTAGATAAGACAAACAGGACAGAGAGTACAGTACACTCACAGATGGCAGAGAGGGGCAGGACAGATGTTTTGGGATGGTTTTAGACAAGGATGAGCTGCAAGGTTACAGGGTAAGTGGAAGTCAAAGATAAATGTGATGTAACAGGAGAGAAGATGACAAAACCAGCGGACAAAGTGACGCCGTGAAGTGGGTGAGATTAAAAGAGAGGAGGATAAAGAGAACGAAAGGTGAAAGAACAGAGTAAGATTCTTTGAAGTGGATGTGTGCAGGAGAGGACAGATGGAACAAAGAAGTGAACAAAGGGGGATTAAAGATGAACGGTGAATCACAGTAGGGAAAAAAGAGAAGGACGAAAAGACTTATGCTGCCCAAGCATCTTTCCTGTGTTATCCTGTTATGGATCCCTGGTGTAACGGATGTGGCCATACATACATGCCCTGACCTCTACCCTTCTGACCTTAACACTAGCAGATTATCGGAATGAATTAGATTAGTGTGGCTGATCAGAAAAATGTGTGGTCATTTAAACATGTTATGATAGCTCATCACAAATAATACATCTAAAGTGGACATACGAAACATCTTCAAGACCAACTGACTGCCAAAGAGGACGGTGAAATAAGACAGTTGCTTGGAAAACACATAGGCAGCTGCAGGCAAGGTGTCCATATGGCAACATCTAGTTTCACCGAGTGTTTTTGTTGTCAGTATGGGTCATTATCTTGGCACTAACTCCTCAACTTGTGCTCTTAAAGAGGAGCTAATGGAGAATCAGTAATGCACACTGTCTTGCCACCCATGTTAATACTGCCAGTCTGACCTGTCCCTGCCTCTCATTATGCACTCCTCTGCCAGATCCAACACAGAGGACAAGATGGAGGAGGCCAAAACAAGAGATTACTTTTTTTGATGAAATTATAGACAGGCCGCCAATCTAAATGAAATTTTGCGTGTAATCCGTGTTAGATCTGATGTAATCTGTTTGTGTTAGGTGTGTGTTTCAGTGTGAAACCCATTCTGACCCTTCCTTCCTGTCTCTCTCTCCTGATGTCTCCCTGTCAGCCCAAAGCCCCTGCAATGCAACATAAGATAAGTTAAGTCAGTTCAATTTAGCACCATTAAAACACTGGAGCAAGAAAACCCCTGATCTGCCAGTCCCATCAATGCTGGGCTTTGTTGTCAGGTGAGTAACTTTGATCACAATACACAAACAGGACAATGCTACTAACAATTATGAGGATATTGTTTTTAGATATGTATATGTAAATTTAACACGTGAGAGATGCTCTGCATTATAGCTTTGTGCCAATCATAGCATAGTATTATTAATACTGAATCACAAAAACAAAAAGCTTACACTCAACTCCATTTCCAACATTAAAATGTAAACAATATTTTAAGCGGACAGGATCATCCTTGATATCAGCAATTTTGTTTGGTTTCTGAAACAGTATTTTCTGCAAATTATTATTGGAACAGGGTTTTGAAAAGACCAATAAGCCCTACCAAAGTATCTGTTTTTCCCCTGACATTGTCACCATCATTTCATCTAGCCTAAGTGAAATTCAATTTTTTTTTTTTTTGAGCTAAGCACATTACTCTTCAGCCTGGGTTTTGCTGGTATCACAGGAACTGTGTGGTCCATATTAAGAAGTACAGTTAGCTCAAGCACAAGCAAGTCTGATGCAGCTGACAAATTTTTAATTTTGCTCAAATAACTTCCATCAAGCATGCAAATATCAATTGGACATTCAGCCTTTAAAGGATTACAGCAATAAATGTAATCAAAAGTAGTGGCTTAAATATGAGTAGTGTTTTTTTATCTTCCAGATGCATAAGACAGGCTGAGTTCATGCATTCATTGGCATTGGCAAAACACCAGAAAGCTCTATTTAAGACATTAGATAAATAACAAATACAAGATAAATAATTAAATTATCAAAAATGAATTAAGCTATATACTGACCAATGATTTTATTCTTATGACTGACAAGTACCTACCCAAGACCTTTCTTGTGCCTGTCTGGTCAATTATGAGGAATAACTGGTCAGCAACAGCAACACTTTTAAGTTTCCACCTCATCCAGTGCACTGAACTTCCAATTATTCTTGAGACATCTCTACCATATACAGGAGTGTTTAATTTAAAAGCTCATCATAAAAAGAAAGCTGCTCCATCTTGAACAGATGCTGCTTTCCTTTCTTCTCTTCCCTTCCCTCTTGACCACTAATTTTCCTCTGCGTCTGATGCTAATATTCCATCTTCAGTATGAACATCCACAACCCTTACCTCTCCAGCTGTACTCCCCCCTTTTCTCCTGCTGGCCGATAGTCCGATGGAAATGCAAGACTCTGATTGAGTGCCTGCCTCCACGCCACTCTACTCCCTTTTCTGTCTTTCTTGGGAATTTATGTCACAAACCCATCCTGAATCATGTAATCCCTCTAAGTCCATCTGTTACAGCAGTTACCCCCTCCCCTTTCATCTGCATTTTTTTTCGCACCCTCACTAAACCTTCACCCCCAGTCGAACTCATCCATGGTATCAATTTGTTTTACTTGGTATTTCATTACTTATCTCCGGGTAAACAAACTTGTGACCTCATCTATAGGAATAATGCTGTTTTTTCCCTGTACTTTTTCCAATCAACTGTGCAAAGCCAAATCCTGTGCCCACTGAGTTAAGTTGAAGTTGTTTTTGGGATGCCAAATGAGTGGTCGAAAACAAAGAGCTTTCCATAGTCAGTGATTTATTTACAATATGTATGTACATAAAAAATAAAAGAGAAAAAAAATTGGCAAAGAAGCAAAAGCAACACAATATATGTTTGAATGAGGGCAGCGGGACCAAAGGGAGCTCCAGACATCTGTTAACCCCAGGCTTGAGATTTACAGTAATGTAGAACCAGCTTGCCATCACTGCCAAAACACTGTAAAAAAAAATACGGAGAGAGAGACAAGAGAACAAGAGAGATGAGAATATTTTTTAACTAAAAACAGAAAACACTATAATAAAAATCAGTTGGCTGTGTGACAAATTAAAATGGTAACTGTCTTGATTAGTCAGCCCTACAGACAGAGATAAAGAGAGAGAGAGACATTTTGATTAGCTGCCAATGACTTGTTGATATCTAAAAAAGCCAATGTAATCTACCACCTACTCTGTTTTCTGGACTTTGAGGTCTTTGCTGTTGCTTGTCAAGAAGATAATCAATAGCCTAGGATGTTGACATGTTTCAAACAGACATGCTCACACATTGCCCCCTCTGCTGGTCAATCCACCAAATGATTCAATCTTGCTTTCCTTTATTACCCTTTTGCTCAGTGTAAATGTACCTTGATGTAAAGAAAACTCTTGGATCAGTGAATTGAAGAACCTAGCAGTATACACAAGTTCTTCAGATTTTCTTCAAGCTTCAGCAACTAATTTGGCTCTTCATGTTTGCTCCAATCATTCAATGAAAAAGCAACCTCACAAATATAGACTCTATATTCGCCAAAACTGAATACTGTAGATATCAAAGGTTTTATACAATCAGTGAGGTAATTAATACAGTCCAATTTCAAGATTCAGGTTTACCCCCTTCTTTGGAAATTTGTTTTCGTACGAGGAAGGAGAATAGAGCGAACATTCGCTGGGTCAATCAATTACAAACTGAAGAAAACAAATATGATGTGTTGATTTTCATGGTTCTTTTGTTTTAAAATACACACTGATAACTGATATTCTATTTACACTGGCAGGAAGAAATTAACAACAAACAGATAATAAGACCATAGTGCATTATAACAGCTGTCTGTGAGTACTCACTTCAAATAGGACGCCTACTTCTTGATCAGGTGAGGGGGCAAAAGACTGGTTGACGTATATAAACTGAAAGAAAGGATGGGAGACATCAGTGCAATTATGTAGATACTTTACAAAGCTGAAGCATATTTTCTAAACATCTTCCCAAACCAAGATTCGGGACATTGGTAAGGAAGCAGATGAACTTAGCCCTTACCAGTTGTTCATTGGCATCAAGCTTAAGGAAGCGAGCAATGAACTGAGAAAGCGACTGCACCGTCCTCCCCTTCTCCACTGCCCATTTCTTTGTTTTCATTATGGGAGTGTCTCCCACTGCCTTCAGCAGCACATCAACTGTGGAAAAAGAGAAGACACAAAGTAAGACAACAGCTACCACCTACGCTGGTCAGGGCAAACCTAAATCTGAAAGAAATTTTTTCAGTGGAATTTCTATTGAGGGAACATGTAATCAGATGAAGTAGACTATATCCACACCAGCGTGGCAAAAATGCCTTTGTCAAAACATAATCACAGAAAAAAATGCACAGTAATGTATATTTGGTGGTGAACTTTTCATTTTTTCTTGTGTGTGCATAACATTTTTGCTTGTGTGTGCATAATAGTGTACTTATGTATCTCTTGCAAATGTAAACCTCTTTAAAAAGTGGAAACCTTCATGCTCAGTAACCAACTTAGGAGTATTTTGTGTCAAGGAAGCCTCAAACGTGATGCAGGCTAATGTCAAGCTAGCCCATATCTGGTATACCTTATCCTTATGAATGTGTGTAGTATTGACACTGTTCATGTCATACATTCAAAAGGAAACATTGAAAATACGTTGCCTGCGAAAAAGAGCAACCTGTAAGTGTAGGCAGACGAAAATTTTGCCTTCATAAACATCAACATACTGGTTTTGACAGGCATTAGCATTACGTTAGCCATTCTACAACCAATACCCGCCCACCTGATAGCTTATTGGCTGCGCGTAAAATTACTGCAATTCTATTGGTCGAAATTAGAGTCGATACGTTGCACGTCATATACGCGGAACTACAGTAATGTAGCATTAGCAATAGCCCTCGTAAACAGATGGATTATGCTTTCGTTAATTTTGTATTTTTCATAATAAACTCTCTTTTCTTACTTTTTTTCTTCTCTTCATTTGTCGTCGAGTCGTCTGGTGGTGGTTGCGATGCTGAAGACTCCTCTTTTTGCGTTTCTGTTGGGGACTCTGCATTGTCAGACATCTTCAGGTGACCACCTAGCAAGCGTAGACAGGGATCCCGCCCCCCGTGCTAGCAAAGACATTCGCTGCACATTCTGAACACTATTGGCTCGAATAAACATCAATCTCCAATATATTTCATTTGATTGGTCAACAGGCTACGATGAAGGCGGATGTTTCCCAAAGTGTTGTGGTGGTGGTGAGGTGAGTGTAGAGCATACTAGGTTAAACTGTGCAGTTGGCTATATGATTAATATTGTATCTTTTGAACATTATGTTTTGATGTTTGAATACAGATATTGAATGTCCATATTGTGTCCATTTTATGACAGTGCCGGTGTTTTTGTGAAATGCTGAAAGCACGTACCCTTGCTCTTGCACCTGAGAGCGAATATGCTAAGTTTTCCATTTTATAGGGGGCGTCACATGGCCAAGAAACTTAACTTTCACCTAAAAGTTGAACTGTCACCTACTCTTCACATCGGACTACTCGGGCAAGGACAGTAAGTCTGTTTTTTGATCTCTACTTCCTCAAGATATATGCATAGTGGGGTCCTAGGCGATCAATGCAAAACATTGAAGAAAATGTTGATCACCTTCTGTGCTTAAAGAGACAGGCGCCCTCACTCTCAAGTATGTAAACAAGCATATGTATGTAAATTATGATGGACACGGTTAGCAGCTTCGTCGTTGTCAGGAGCCGATGTGAGTCCACTAGAAATTGAACGCTGCGCCTACGATAGTGATGCTCACAAGTCACAATCTGAGTCATTTCTTTTGTATGATCTTGCTCTTTCAGTGGCAGGCATCGGCAGGCTCTCCACCAAGGGCTCAGTGCTCTTACTGTGTGACATGCAAGAGAAGTTCAGACCCAATATCTTCCAGTTCACCAACATAATCAGCAACGCAGCCAGGTTGCTCCAGGTTGGACTTTGACACCAGTTATCAACTTTCCAGTGCTACATCATGAATTTAGAAAGCATGTTATAGAAATTGTAATTTACGATTAAATCTCACCCACTCTCCTCCTCGTAGGCCAGTCGTGCTCTGGGCATCCCTCCCATTTTGACAGAACAGTACCCGAAAGGCTTGGGTCCCACAGTGCCAGAGCTGGGAGCAGGGGATCTGAAACCCCATGCGAAGACCAGGTTCAGCATGCTGACAGACGAGGTGTGGAAGGAGCTGCAGGCCCTGGGGAACCCCAAGCAGGCTATCCTGTGTGGAATAGAGGCGCAGGCCTGCATCGCGGTGAGACCACTGGGCTGTGTTGTTCAATGACATGACATCCTCATCCTCTAATGCACTACAAGTGTTGACAGATGCAATGAAAACCATAGTTATACTTATCAGAAAACTAATATTAAATATTGACAAATGAACTAAAATAGGGCCTGTGTTTACTTTTTATATCAGTGACCCCTATTCCCCTCTTGTGCTCATATATAAGCAGTATTTTTTTTATTATTTGGTGGTCAGTCTTAAAAGATAAGAGATACACTGTGCTCTACTTCTCCTTAGTGTTTAATAATAATTGTTGAGTGTGTTTAACCAATTTGATATCAACTGCAGCACAGTTGATCAGCAGGGAATCCATTTTCCCTGCTTATTCCCTGTTGATCAAAATAAAAAAAATGCATAATTAAGTTATGCAAATGTTATTAAACTATGGTTAATTGGTAGTCAAAATATTGTAATAATAATGTAAAGAGCTTCTGTTCAGCTTTTTAATTAAATGAGAGGAAGTGTGGTACAGCAGAAAGTGTCTGCTGTGAGTGTAAGTATAGCCTGCTCCTGCGTCTGTGAGAGTGAGGGAGGTGATGACATGGCAGATTGAGAGTTACAGTCAAACACCACATTATTATTGAATGCAATCATGAGTAATCAAACTATCTCATCTGTGGAGCTGCCCCTGCATACTTTCATTGTTTTATGTTAATGCTGTTTTTATAGTGTGTTTATGTGCTGAGTTGTGTTGTTTGTTTGTTTTGTTTTTTTTGACATGGCGTCACTCATTTTGTAATAATCTGCTCAGGGACTGTGGATGAAAAGTTTCTGTTCATGAATGATGTTTGGTGGAAAAATGTCCTGTCTCGTGACCTCTGCTCCATTTCTCTTCTCCTCAGTGCACAACCTTTGACCTGATCGAAAAGGGAATAGAGGTCCATATTGTGGCTGATGCTGTCTCATCCAGAAGGTATCTGTCTGTTCCTATAGTATTTCTTCTGTCATAACGGCATCATTATAACTATTATAACTACAGTCTATATAGTGACTGTGTCTCTTGTAGACTGTAGATGTATGTGGTGCTAAAGACCTTTGTGCTTTGCTCTGCAGCCAGACCGACCGTCTGTTTGCTCTGTCCCGGCTGAAGCAGAGTGGAGCTTTCCTCACCACCACAGAGGCTGTTCTGCTGCAGCTCGTCCAAGATGCCAAACACCCCAACTTCAAGGAGGTGCTTAGTACAACTCCCTCTTGCACCGCTGAGTTACCTTTGTTTAAGTGTGTCGTAACTAAGTAATAGCCACTTATGTTCTTTAGTCATGTTCTGTTGACTTTGTTTGCAGATCCAGAAGCTTTTGGCCCACCCGTCCCCTGACACCGGCCTTCTTGCCTTCTTCAGTTCTCTGTAGGGAGACCATGACCTCACTCTCACTCTGCACAGGATTTCACTACCCCAACACACTGTGATGATACTGTGTTTAAATAAAGTAATGCTGCTGTTTTAACTTTGTTTTGCTGTGCTTTGTGTTTGAATGGTTCAGTTATGGCTTGTGTGATGGCCTCAGTGGGTAGAAAACTTAGATGCCAAATGAGAGGATTATGCATACACGCAGATTTTGGTGTGAATTATAAATTGTTGTACCTCATTGGTATGCTGGTAGGCCAACAGTTGTTCCATGTTTTCAACTCCCACAGCACCAGATGAGTAGTGTAGGTTGGATAAACTTTTACTTCCAGCTGAGTAAGTTAGGCTGTAGAGGTGTGGCCAGCCCACAGAGGCGGGTGCAGAAACTGTGATGTCACCAAGGGGGAGGAGTGGGTGACGTTATTCTGGGACAGAAAGGGAGGGGAAGGAGAGGGAGGGAGAGAAAAAGGAAGCAGTCTGCGAAGTTTTTTTTTTTTTTTTGTTTATTTCTCCAAAGTAATACAAACTTTGAAAAACCAAAACTATGGTAAGAGGCCTGGTGGGTATCAACAGCTTGAGGAGTGAAATCTGAAGGGGAAGAAGGACAGCAGTTTGACAACACTCGTGCAGAACTGATGACAACATCAAATATTAACACTGTTTGAGGCCTTGGGCCTTGAGCAACTATAAAGAGGTAAGCAAGTCACTTTCCTTCCTCTGAAACTTTGACGTGATGGTGGAATCGGCACTTTTATGTCTGCTCACTCGTTCAAGCTACTTCTGCTCTTGTGAATGGAATGTTTCAAGTTCAGCACAAAGTGTCTTGTGTCTCGGTTCACTTGGTTGTGAAAGACGCTGGCTCTGCAGGAACAGAATGGTTGACAGTATTGCATTACAGGCAGAGGGGAATTCTACTATGGCATTTCTGCACGGTTTCTCTGATGTCCACAGTAAATAGACCTGTTGATCTAGTGCTGCCTCCTCTGATCTTCTAGACACCCCAACAGAAAACAAGACAATGTCATCTGACTTGGACTCCAGTCTGACCAGCATAGACTGGCTACCCCAGCTGGGGATCAGCAGTCTGCGATCAGGGAAGGAGAGAGGAGGAGGGGACAAGAAGAAAGACAAAGGGAGGGAAAGAGGAGACTTTCTCCCCTCCGCTCCAACCCCCTCTCCTTCCAACTCCAAAGGGAAGCCCCCTCACAGCTATGCAACTCTGATTGCCATGGCGATAGCGTCTGCACCTGAGAGGAAGTTGAGCTTGAATGACATCTACACCTGGATAAGCGACACCTTCCCCTACTACAGCCGAGCAGGCCGCGGATGGAAGGTAGCGTGTCCTCAACATGTTGAAAATGACTGGTTTTGTTACTATTTTTCATTCTATTTGCAACATCAACAGTTTTTTATTATGCACCTTTGTGTGACCCTTACAGAACTCCATCCGGCATAACCTATCCCTTAATAAATGCTTCAGAAAAGTTCCTCGGCCACAGAGTGACCCTGGCAAGGTAATAATATCTTTTTGTTTGGTTTTCTTTTTTAAACTATCATTCCTTTGACATACAGTATCATGGAAATAAGAATATTGTTGCATGTATTATAGCCTGTATCATATGGGTTAAAAGATGAGTGGTCAAAAGAGTACAAGGCTAAAGACTGGGTGTATTTCTAGGGTTCCTACTGGACAATGGATGGACCTTCCGAGATCAATCAAGTGAGGGCACCTAAACGTCCCTACCCAGAAGAAGAGGAGCATCAGAATGTATGTCTTTTACACTCACTCACTTACTCACTCACTCACTCACTCACACACTTGCTTGCTCACTCATTCACAAATCTGTCCTCTTTCAGGTTCCTCAAGCACCAGTGACACAAACAGACCAGGGTGCCTCACCCCTACAACCACAGCCGACCTCCCAGACGGACCACCTGCTTCTGAAAGCAGACCCACTAGCAGCTGTCCAGCATTCGCCGCAGCATGTCTCCTTCTCTGCTCCGCCATGCAAGGTAGCATCACCTCACTCTTAGTCAACCACAGCTAGAAAGTTTGTTTTCGGTTAAAGAGCATCCCAGTATAATCTTTTTTTGCTGTTTTTTTCTTTACAGCAGCGGTCGCCCTACATGCCTTGCCCTGTCTCCAGTCTCTCTGTCCCTCATTCTTCAGTCTCTCCTGCAGCTGTGCCCCCATCTGCTGCCCCCATGTCCTCCATCACTTCCCTCCCTCCTGCCCATCCAACAGGCGTTACTCTTTCCATTCCCGCTGCCTCTTCTCCATCCCTCTCTGTTGCCAATATGTCCATTCCTTCTCCAGCCGCCCCCCCTCTCTCTGTCACCACTCTGTCTATTCCGACCAATTCAGTGCTCGTATCTGTTCCCACTTGCTCTGTCCCTCCTAACTCAGTGCACATGCCTGTTTCCACTTTACCGGGCGCCATTCACTCTGTGCCCTCCATATCTGTTGCCCCTCCCGCTGATGCCACTTTATCTGTTGCTCCTCCTGCCGTCCCATCACACTCCTCTGTTGATCCCCCTCTTCGTTTCACCTTTGATGAGCTGAACTTGCCAGACTTGTATGCATCCTTCAAGTCTCTCTTCAAGACTATGCGGGAAAGGGGGAGCTCGCAATGTAAGTACCCTCTATATAAGTGTGTATGGTGTGTTTTGTGTGCATACAATCTATCAAGTGAGAATGCTCTCTGCTTTCCAGCTGATGTGGCTCCTCAGGCTGTGCCAACCCATGACACTACCCCACTTCACACTCCAACTGTACTGCCAATGTCTCCTCAACCTGTGCCCATCCCAGCTGCACCACCTGCACCAGCTGCACCCCTTCCTGAGACAGAGCGGCTTCTGCATCATGGTGAGTCTCATATCATGTTACCTTATGAAACCTGAACTGCTTGAAATATATGGGGGGAAAAAGCCACACTGGCAAGTTCAATGTTTTCTCATTTTACGCCCCTCCCTCCCACTGTAGTGGTGCCAGCTGACTGGTTCAGTAACACAGATTCTCTGAAGGAGAGCTTCCGCATTGCCAGCAATCTAGACTGGGCTAACATAGACCTCTCAAGTCACCCAGGTCTGTGCTGTTTATCTCAGTCACTGTTTGAGATATGTGCCTTTTGAAAAAAATGCACTTGCTTTCACAAAGAGTAGTGTACAAGTACAAAATAGAATTAACAGTAGCTAATGAAATATTGTTGCTGTAACAGGACTTATATTTACACGTTGGCCAGGCTAGACTGCAAATTGCCAACTTTTTGTATTCCCTGCTTTTATAAGTGCCAATTTTATGTGCTATTTGAGCAAACTGAATATTATGATTTTGAATTCAAGTGGTCTCCTATGTCTCATTTTTGAAGACCAATGCTGGTCACAATTAGGATAGCATCATGTTATTTTGAAATACTAAGGGATTTTGCTTAACATTTATTTTTTATTTTGTTGTGCATTATTTCCAAGGACATTAAACAGTTTGCACTATTTTGCGTTCCCAGACCTCCTGGAGAGCATGCGTCAGGCTGAGCTCTGTGACTGGGCGCTGGACCCGGCGCTCTTCACTTCACTCTGTGACTCCCTGAACCGCTTCTTCACTCAGAGAGGCATGATTGGCTCCTCTTCTGGGAATAACTCCCCATTGGCCCTTGGTGCACATCCCGCCAATCAAGTCCCGCCGTTCTCCTCCAATCCACCTCCCACCTTGGCCAGCCTCACCCATCCTTCACCCCTCCCCTACCCTCCTGTGGTTGCTCACCCCAACGGAGCACAGCCTCCCCGGAGGGCTCTGCACCCTCAGGGACAAGGTCTCCAGAGGCCCCAGCTAACACAGCCTGCTAACACAACTGGTAAGACTTAAGAGAGCATGATCAAAGAAGGTTGTTCCCTCTTTAAATATTATGGAAACCAAATTAAATCAGGTAAAAAGCATGACTGTGTTTGTGGTTGGCTCTGAAGTTCCTCGGAATTGATTCCAAAATGGTAGATGAAATCATATTGCTGTAAAGGAGAAGTGATTCAGAAATAATTCCTGTAACATTGTCTCACTTCCTCCAAGTCATGTTTAAGTCCAAGTTTCCCTCAGCATGCCTCTCTTCCTGTCTCAGTCGGGATTCCACCTCAGCCGATGGCGCCCAGGCCTCGTCCTCCACTCAAGAACCTCCACAGCAACAGCGAGGAGATCCAGGATGACTTCGACTGGGATTCCCTGATCGTTTGACCATCGCCATCTGCGTATGGGACGCCTAACAGAACTTTTCAGAGAAATGTGACTCAATTCACAAGGCCAGCAGCCAGATTCACTAAACTCTATGCAGCAGCTGCCTCACTGTTGTGCATTTTGAAGCTTCTCTGAGGGGGAAGTTTGATGTCAATTGTAACACAGATGACTGAATGCTGTATTTTGAGGTTGACATAGTTTTTTTTTCACATTCATTTAAAACAAATTGCTGTACTATCTTTTGTCTTTGCTTATCTTCTGCAGCCGAATCTATAATTGTCAAATTATAGATGTATAAATACTGTTCATTTTTCCCAAAGAAAATAAACTGTAGTTTTACTCTGGTCACATTATTGTGCACCTCAGAGCTACTATCACTATCTGTTAAGTATTCTAGTGTGAATTACAAATATGTAGATTAGGAGAGTGACATACTGAGCTAAAAATGCTTATATGGGATTTAGCAGACGTAAGCATACCAGGCAAGCATGAGACAAGCCAAACGCACATCCTTTGTGTTTTTTATTATTTCATAAATTTCTTGATTTTTTTTTTCCATTTTATTTTTCAAATGTGAATGTTCACAGTTAACACCACACAAAATTTAACCTTACCCGATAAAAGAGATATTTTCTTTTTGTTGATATAAAATAACAATAAATTCATCAAACTAAATTAAAAGAACAGCATGGAGCATGTCATCAAGTCCCTGTTTTTTTTGTTTTTTTTTTCTTTTCTTTTCATTGAAATAATTGTCTCTTTTTAAAGAAGCATCTGTAGCTCTCCCTCTTTGCAGGAAAGAGGGATGAAATGCAAGGACAGTGGTGCTCTGGGAGACCCGTTCACCTGGGGGTCCCATACAAAAGTGTGAGGGAAATAAAACTAATGTTTCTGATTAATACAAAAAAGTAGAGTGAAGTAAGATTGGCAAAGAAATGTGTGACCCTTAGAATACCTCATTTGAAACCCCAACATTACATAGCATTGATACAAGTGGTGATTTTTAAAAACCAAAACAAAAAAGGATTTAATATCTTGCTTTCCGAGTCACTGAAATGAGACACAGGAAAATGGACAGATATTGATACATATACACAAAAACAGGCATTTGCGCTATTGCGTACTTGCACACACACACAAATGAGCATTCATATTCTCATTCACCCATTGATGCACACATTCAATACACATTCCATATCTTCCCCGTCAGACCACAGATGTCGGAGCTCTCTTTAGTTTTCCACAATTATCAGGAAAAAAAAAATAAAACAAAAAACAAGCATTTGATTTAAATGGCATCATTGCGTTTGATTTTTCCTTGTTTATTTGTTCCCAAAAGTGGAAAAAAATAAATTACATTTAACATTAAATTAAATTAAAAGTGAAATAGTTGAACAATTTGACCATATTGTGCCTGAAATGTTAATACAAGTTTTTTTTCAGTCCATATCTCAGTCAGGAGTTCATTATAAAATCATCCTTCATGCACTCGTTTCATTTCAGTGTTTGTCTTCATTCTAGAGGGACAAAAGAGGAAGAGGCAAGTACGAGAGTTTCTGTTCAGTTTGTTAGTGGCTATGTCCCCTCTCCCTCCATTTCTCTCTCAGTGCAGTAAAATTAGAATATAGGAGAGTCACACTTCTGACGAAGCCTCCTGCTCTAACAGACTCACCTTCATCTCAGACAGGACTGGAAAACCCATAACATGAAGAACAATACAGAACAGAACAGAATTAAAACAAAATAAATAGATCTCTATTTCCCACCCACAACACCCCACTCTGAAATGAAAGGAATTAAATGTGGAAAATTCTTTTGAAATGAAAACAAAAAAAAAATGTAATGCTTTCTGTGAAAAGAAACATAAATTTTGAATTTTGTTTATCTTTAAATATAGAGATGTACACATACTTCTTTTTGGACACATAAATTGTGTTAAAGGAGGATGAATGGAGGGGGGCAGTAGGTAAGACGGGCGAGGGAAGTAGCGGTGAGACTTCCTCAAAGAAGAAAAGGATTGGTGCTTGCTCCTGTCGTTCCTCCACCTCCCACTGATCCTCCTGACCCCATCACTCCTCCTGTTCCAGCAGGGCCCCCCAAAATCAGCTGAGGAGGGGCTGCCCCTCCAGGCCCCATTAGTAGAGCCGAGCCTGGGGGAGCCATAGGCGAGAGCCCGCTGTACGGCATGCCCATGGGGCTGGCCTGCATCATGCCCAGGCTCATTCCTGGGGCTCCCATGCCCACACCCATTGGACCCATTCCCATTCCTGGTTGCACCATGCCCAGCATGGGATTGGGAGGCACAGGACTGGTACGGAGGCCACTGAGGCCCAGTGACGAGGGCTGAGGCGAGATAGAGGTCATGGGTGCAGCCACACCAAAAGGGTTGGAAGAAGCAGGTGTTGGAGAAACCCCCCGACTGGAAATGGTACTACCTGGAGTCACTGCCATTCCGGGGGCAGGAGATGAGCCTGCGGGACAGAGCCGAGAGTTAGCCAAAACAGGAAAAACCCATATCAAAATAATCTTATTTTTGATGGTGAATGATTTGAGCGGATTTGATTTTTCAAATACAAATGGCATAGTAAGACTTTTTTTTTTTTTTTTAGAAAATCTTTTATGGTCTTTGCTGCCAGTTGCAGAGTGCTGACACATTATGGAAGGTAGACTAAGCTGGAACTGACCTGTGTTTTGAAGGAAGGGGTTGTGTGCTGAAGAGGAGGAGATGGAAGGAGGAGGCGGCTGTTTGG
>OMLF01026530.1:3736-26300 GCA_900302615.1 Holocentrus rufus | reverse complement strand
GGCATAGTAAGACTTTTTTTTTTTTTTTAGAAAATCTTTTATGGTCTATGGAAGGTAGACTAAGCAGGAACTAACCTGTGTTTTGAAGGAAGGGGTTGTGTGCTGAAGAGGAGGAGATGGAAGGAGGAGGCGGCTGTTTGGGCTTGGGTTTAGATGACACAAGGGAATCAAGGTCCACCAGCGCTGCATTCGGGCCTAGGAAGGACTCAGGAGTCTTACGAACAGGAAGCGAAGAACCGAGAGATGAGAGGTCAAAGGGCACCGGAGAGCCTGTGCTGTCACCGCCAGTTGCTGAGGACCCTCGCCGCTCTTGATCTCCTGAGAGAGGGAATGCACAAAAAAATCACAAGTAAGGAAAGAAGTAAATGCAAAACAGAAAGCTAAACCCTGTATACTGATTAACCACAATGTAAACAGCATTACCACACAAATTGAGGGAGGATGAAATGTAGGACAAGACAATTGTTCTGTGTGCTCATGCTGTGGAAAACCTGCAGCTGTATGTGTAAACTATGAACATCCCCATAAAAGCTGCATTTGTACCTTTGTGTTTGAGAGTCCATGTAGCTTTAAGTGTGAATGTACCTGTGCCATTAGTGTGTTTGGCGGTGCCACTCCAGATGTCGGAGGTGATAGGGTCAGAGGCAGGGACAGCACCGTCCCCTGCCCAAGGGTCTACTGGCCCCCCCGAAGAGGAGGTGCTGGGAGGCACTGGGGGACCCCAGGGGTCGGCACTGGGGGGGGTCACAGCTACAGGGGAGCGGAGGAGACGCAGGGGAGGGGAGGGTTAACACAACACAACACCTTACAGGTACCATCCACAGTACAGAGGGAGCAGGAAGCTGGGCTGGGTTCCAACAGTGGCGTTCTCTCCTTGACCTCTCTAATGCCACTGACTTGGCGGGAGCAGACAGGTGAAAGCAGGTTTTCTGTGGCTGTCAACCGTTTTATTTTCACCTATTCAGTGTTTGCAGGTCAGCGGAGGTAAAGGAGAGACAGTGAGCAGAGGCTACCTCATACAGTAAAGAAGCACACAAGGGCAAGAGAAGAGAGAGCTCTGGTTGAGACACAGCCTCAGTCAGTCCTGAGTAGAAACAAGAGGATATAAAATCCCTAGTTTAGACACAGAGGGAGAATGGATTTAGCATGCTTGCTTTCCTCGTGATAAACTGAAAGCAACAGAGTGGATGAGCAGATATGACAGCATGATGGCATGACAGAAAATACAATGTGGCTGTTTTGTAGAAAGGACAGAAACATTATGGAATGGTGGAGTGAAGAGGAGTAACAGCTGCGAGGCCCTCACATCCTTTCTCATTTTCATGCGTAAACCAGGATGCAGTTCTCTTCTGATACTCTACTCAGTCACTTGGTGGTTCTTTCTCAGAAAGTCTGACTGGCTAGATGACAGGCAACACCTGACCGATGCTGGAGCCACTCACCTGAAGATCCCCAGGGGTCGACATTGTTAACTCTGTTGGCGGTGTCTCCCCAGGGGTCCGGAGGGGGTGCTATCGTGGGTGGGGCTGCCCCGCCCCAGGGGTCTGCGCTCGGAGGAGATGTGGGCGACGCTGCCCCCCATGGGTCCGTGGGAGCTGCGCCCCACGGGCCTGACGCAGAGGGGGCAGAAACTGTAGGTGGAGGAGAGGGGCCTGCAGAGCCCACAGAGGCAGCAGAGGCAGGGCCCCCCCAAGGGTCCACAGCACTCAACTCCATCAGAGCACTCTGGACAGGACAGGATTATAGATTATGACATGCAGCTGTGTTGAGGAACAAATCTGAACGCGCACGCCACCGCACATCCATTAGTCGATGACATTTAAAGAGGAAATGAAAAGAAAGCAGAGTGGAAGACAGGGAGGAACGGAGACAGACACACACCATCAAAAAAAAACAAAAAAACACACACACTGATCAATCAGAAAACAGAAGGTGAAAAACTGAATAGGCTTCCTTATCTGTTGGGTATAACTGAGCCTGACAGAACTAATACAAAATTACTCATCTGAATTCAAACAGAAACTCCAACTAGCTGTTGATCCCTGGTGTATGACAGTGAGTGAGTGTTTAAGTGTACTTAGCAGTGGACTTTGCTTGAGAACACAAACCTATCAAACACACACACACACACACACATACATACATTTACCCACACCCACACAGGTGAGAGACACAGCTAGAGCAGGTAACGCCAGGAGAGCGAGAGAGGAAAAGGAGAGTGGCGCTGTCTAAAGAGTGTGTGTCCCTGTGACATACAGGCACATTTCCACACACACCTCCTCTGGCTTAGCCTTCTCCCTCTTGCTCTCCTCGATGGCCATCTGCAGTCTCAGGTCATCACCTCTGCGCAGTCTCTCCTCCTGCCAATCACACACACGAACACGCAGCTGTGATGATCAGTTTGCAATCCCCAAATTTAAGACTCAATCTGTAGGAATGGAAACTGAGAAAAATGATTTTCAGCCAGCATCAACAGACAAAATTCCATGTGCAGCATATGCTCACACAGCCTTACTCGACCATGCAAAAAAAAAAAAACAAAATCAAAACAAAACAAAAAACATTCAACTTTGTTCAACTTACTTATCCAAAGTAAGCTGGAAAACAGCTTTTCCTCCCCCACCTTTGATTTCCTCAAGCTGGAAAGGGAAAACCTATTGTTTTTTCACCTAAATGAACTAAAAACACTAGACTACTTTAAACTAAAGGTAGTACATCAAACAAAGTTGAGTCACTGTTCGGGTACCGTATGCTATTTCCACGGCATCCTCATTAAGCCCTAGCTGCACTGTTATAAGTTAAATAACTCCTATATAAGTTGGAACATTAAACATGTTAATTAAGTTGTAAGAGTTGGTGCTCAGCTTGAACTCCTTGCACACTACAAGCACACTTGTTCTTCCACACCGTTCATCTGGACTCTCTATTCCACAGCTATCCACACCCTGAACAGTGCAACAAAGTCACAACAACAGATGAGTGCAGGTAAGAGAATCAGTGTTTCAAGCCAAGTTTGATGCATGCTGTCAGAGAGGGTTATATGGAGGAAGAAATCACATACAAACCGTTTAGTGTTAAATTTACTCAATTATGATAAGGTCTTTGCCATGCATAATTAAATAGTTAATTAATTAATTATTCTCCGTCCTTTTGATGCGTCTTTGATGTAGTTTTTAATACATTTTAATAAGAATTTGACAAACACTGTTACGTGGCATGCTTTTTATGAGTCTTAATACTTTACTTTAAGTGAAATGTGCAACAAACTAAATTACCATTGGAGAGAATGACATTGTTATTACTGTCAAAAGGATTTTCTTGAGGAAAGGGAAACATGACACATAGGAGCATAAATTCATTGTTTTGATTGGTTGATACTTGATGCGTGTTTGAGAGGATTCCAATTGACAAAGAGACAGATAATTGATGACTGGTTAGCCAGTCAGTCGGCCACGCCCTATGCCCCCTGACCTTTTGGTGAATCTCCTTGCTGAGTGTGAGTGCATAGCGAAGCTCTGCGTCCTCCAGAGGGGCCATGCTAGTCTGGGGGAGGTCAGGGGTCAAACGGTGAGTGGGTAATGGAGTGAATTATATTTGACATAACCCTCTGCATACACAGGTGCTGCAATGGATAAAAACTACAAACAACTTAGCTGTAAGTATGGTACTGTAGTTTCTTATCATCATACTTAAATCGTTTCCTAAGTGAGTAATACCTTGGCTCTGCCTGCCTCCAATAGGCTGCTTTTGAATTACCTGCTCCGCTTCTTCTTTACTCATGGCCAATGCCAGCTGGAGTTGCAAGTCCTCCTCTCCAGAGCTCTGCGGCCAGGCCTGCTCAGGGTCTGCTCCTCCAGAGTGGGAGCCCAATGACAAGCTGCCCCCCAGGCCCGGCGCTGAGGGAGCTGATGAGGCTGGAATGGGAAAAAAGCAGAAAAATAAATGAATCCTAAAAATAAAATCCACATATTACCATATGTCCATATGAAATCACTTGGGGGGGAATATGTCCTCTTAGCTCACAGAGGAGTTAGTCTCATCATCTACTTGGAACAGAACAGCCCATTATGTTGTAGTGAACCAACCCACGGTTCACAGCTAGATCGGTGTTAAACTCTGGTTAATGTAATTATCTCACCACTGGAAGTCTGTGCCATCTTCTCTTTGGTTTTGAGGGCGTGAATCCTCTCCTCTCTTAGTCTCTCCTCATCTTTAAGCAGT
This sequence comes from Holocentrus rufus, assembly GCA_900302615.1. NCBI lineage: Eukaryota > Metazoa > Chordata > Actinopteri > Holocentriformes > Holocentridae > Holocentrus > Holocentrus rufus. The sequence continues at coordinate 22,079 of OMLF01026530.1, read as the reverse complement.
GTCACCAGCTGTTTGGCTTTCTCTCGCACATTGACCCCCTAGAAAAACATATGCATGAGCATGCATGCATGCACCAACAGTGAACATTCACTAATGCACAATTTTCCCTGAAAGATACTGTATGCAGCAACACAGTTTAATGTGTCTAGCATTGAATAAAAAGGACAAATTAAAAATGCATCTATTATATCATCTATTATATCCCCATTTGTTAGTTTAATAGCTTGCAATCTCACCACAATTTTAGTTATAGCCAGCCCATAAAAACGTTATGGCGTGCTTTTCACTGCATGTTTGTACAAGAGGTCAGAGAGACATTGTAAAATGTCCTTGACTGAGCCGTGAGTGGCATGTTTGACAATGTGTGCCTGCATTCCACAAAGGTGTTCTGACTCAATCATTGCTTAAGCTTTGGTTTGTGTATGGTTTTGTGAGGCATAGGAGTATTTGTGTACCTGGTCCTTGCCGTCTCTGTCTATATACTGGAAATCCTTGAGGGTCTGTACTGCGTATATGTTCTCTCGGCACTGTTGGGCAACACGTTCTGAACCTGTCTTGATCAGGTACTCCATGAGAGTCATAGCCTGGTACAAACACAAATCACAACCAGTGACCATGTGCAGAAAAGGTCTGCATGCTGAAGTAGTAAAACTGAAGGTCTTTACACAGTTAAAATGCCAGAATTAATCTCACTACCACCACCCACACTCATTCAAACACATATATACACATATACACAAATCCACGCAGACACACAAACCTTGTACACATGTCTCCAGTTCTTGCCGTGGTCATTGAGGCGTTTCCACACCATGCTCATAATTTCAGAGAAGGCCACAACATTGTAGGTCAGATCTGCTATCTCTGACATCAGAGAACTGCTGGGACCCCATGGGTCATTGGACGTCGCCTCTCTGACCTGGACAATATCACAGGAGCAGGGGACAACCTTCATTTATCCTCAATCCAAATAATCCTTCATAAAAATAACTGCGCCATTAGTTTGAGTAAATTTAACAGTCCACACTGTTCTGCATTCTGGGAAGAGCAATATAAAGTATCAATCAGGACACAAGCTGGAGAGAGGCACAATGATGATGAATGGATAATGTGATTACATTCACTCAGATAAAAAGAGGAGGAAAAGCGAGGAGGCATCAGGGAATTATCAGACAGTGTGCAGCTACAGGGTGTCAGATGTACAAGCTAGAGTTAAAACATGCATGCAAGAGGGACGTTGGTGTACAAATGAGGGGAAGAGAGGAAAGGCCAGACAGGCAGATGAATACAACCTTGATTTCGGCCTCTGAATAGTTGTGGACGATGTTCTTTACTTGTCGCCGTAGCGATGAGGTCGACATGGCAACCGTCTGGCCGTCGAGTTCTGCTGCAATCTAAACAGCAGATGGGGAAGAGGACGGGGTTGTAAAATACAGTTAATATAATACAAAACAAACAAACACAGGGCAGAGAACATTGTTAATAACAGTAGAGAAATATTAATAGGAGTTAGTTAACATGACTAAAGAAAGAAGGTATGGAGGGTAAAGAGTGAAAAAGCAACAAGACTTACAAAGACAAGACTATATGATTACATATACAAATATCTAGGCGAGGAAGTGAGACCTTAAAAACAATCAGAGTGTGAAAGATGTGGCCAAACTGGATATCAAACTCAACAGTCATGTGATTCTTGGTGTAAACAGAGGGAAAGAGACAGCGTCATGTGCACCTGTTACACAATAATGATGCAGGGTAAGAGTCTCTCCTCTTGGTATCTTTGGGTTTCTCTGTCTCCAGCACCACTTGTTCACGAAGTGCTCTGTCTCAGCTTCTCTGTTTCTCCCCGTGGCGACATTGGGTCCCAAAACCACAGGCTTAGGGAGATAAAAACTGTTGGGAAAGATAGAGATGGGAACTGAGAAAAATATTTAACCACCAACAGACTGAAGCCAATACACAAATTTACAAGAGCAATTTAAAATTGAAAGTGACTAACTTCATAGTGACCATTATGAGGCCAACAAAGCTGAAACTCAGCAACAAAATCACATGAACTGAGGCTGATACAACCATGGCTGATACTCGGATACACCATGTTAGCCAGATTTTCTATCTTTAGTTATCAGTGTCAAGGCCCCTACACCCTTAATGCTCTTTATGACTTTCACTTAAGACTGACCGAAGTTTAGTGACAGGCAAATTTAAGAACCAGGGGGCTAAATTCTTTTACTTTGTTTCTCAGAATTCGAAAGGGGATCAAAAATAAATAACTGACTGAATTCTATTAGCATGTTTCACATTAGCGCTGTCAAGGAACCAAGATTTCCAGGAATGAGACACATGCCATTCAAGTTCACGCTACCATTTCAAACCTATCTTTCAATTACAAGTCAGCCAACATCAAGCACATCCATGCTACCACTATCACTGTGTTATAGGTAAATAGTGCAAAACTATGTGAGAGTGGTAATGAATTAACATTTCTATAAAGTAGTGGGCAACAGTAGGGGTCCCAGAACAACACCTTGGAGTACTCCACACAGCTGATCTATGCTGACAGACATAAAGCCAACAAAGAACACGTGATCAGAGATATTACATGGCAACATCTGAACTTCGAATATAGCATAATCATAAATGCAAAACGTGCCAATTCACGTACCTTAGAGACATCAACCATCCTGACATTTTTGAGTACAACAGTATCTCTATTTTACCAAGAACTGCCTCATACACACACACACACACACACACACACACACACACACACAAACCCAGTCAACAGCAGTTCTGTTGGTGAAAATGCTGTGTTGATGAGAGAGGTCACAGGAGAATGGCAAGCCTTGTTCAAGCTAATAAGGAGGGCACAATTACAGAGGGAACAGTAAAGTACAACAGTGATGCACAGAGGGGCATCTCAGAATGCACAACTCGTCAAACCTTGAAGCAGCTGGGCAACAGAAAACCATGAAGAACTTTCACTTCCCGAACTAGAAGAAAAAAACTTCAGACAAATGATGGTTTCTTCTCTGACATGGTGATGGCGGGGTTATAATTTGACATAACTAAAAGAACCCATCCTGCTTGGTGCCAAAACACAAACTGATGCTGGTATAACTGTGGAGAATATTTTTATGGCATTCATTTGATCTCTAAGTACAAACAGAGTATCATTTGCACTTAACACACTACCTAAACATTGTTGCTGATTAGTCTCTTTTCATGGCATCATCTGCATTGTTCCAGGAACATAACTGACTTAACCTTACTCCAATGACCTGTGCAATCACTGCATCTAAGTCCATTAGATCTTTGAGATGAGGTGGAATGGGATGTTTGTAGCATCACTGTACTACCAAAAAATCATCATGGACCAAGACGCCTGTGATCTATGCCTCACATAATTCAGGTTGTTCTGGCGGCAGATGGGGACCCTACCTGGTACATTAGTGTACCGAATAAAGTGGTCACTGAGATTACATTTCTAAGCAATAATGTCAACTACCGCAATGGTGTAATCTATACCAGCACCTGCTGTTAAAGAGGATTCAACAGTTAAATTAAACAGTGTCTGTACTGTGTTGTGAACACAGATTGTTTTTGATATATGAGGCCATCTTTGCTCAAAAATAAAGAGTTGACTTTCTCTACTCTACTCTCTCTAGTTTTGAATGATAAAGGAGCTTAAGTGTATAGGTCTATATTTTCAACAGGTCTACATTAGTATAACATCTCCAGACAAAGCTTTGGAAGAGGAAAGTTCGTGAACTGTACATTTAAAATAAGATTAAACACATGAAACAGCATAACAGTAATACATGTTGGACAAAATTAGTCTATGCATAAAAATATATCTATGCAATTGTATGGCAATATGTCATACAATACGTGTGTATATGTGTGGTCTGAACCTTACTTAGAGATCATAGAGATCAGTTGGTGAATGACAGTGAAGTAATGTGCCTGAATTTTTATGGTTTCAATTATATATTGTATATATATATATGTGTGTGTGTGTGTGTGTGTGTGTGTATAAGCCTACAGTTTTCGACAGTAATAAGTGATATCATTGACAGCACTGTTGTACTATCAGTACTGTCAATCAATGGTACAGACTAATGTAAGACCAAGTTGCACAACCAAGCAATAGGCTAATCATTCCAAAAGTCAGGTCAAAAATTCCTGCAGCATGGTATCAAAGTTCAGACACGCCATATTATCATTTGGTGATAAGGGAGTGGCTTAGCTTAATCCCCCTGTCTTTTGTGCCTCAGAGGACTTATTGTCCCAAATATCTATCCTATTAACCACTATCCTGGAAATCTTAAAAAGACTGCACTGGCTATGTTAAAAGACAGCTGATCTTAAACATTTTAGGAAAATTTTAAGGCACAGTACTGCGTGACATCTTCATCATGTACTACAATGAATAACAAAGATGTCTAACTTCTAGTTAAGTCTAAGTTAGAGTGCAGTAGAACAGCAATATAAGGAATTTCAATTAAATACATGTTAATGTAATGTCATATTAATAAACATAGCAATTTAACTAATTGTGTTTAAAACTTTCCCACAATCAACTAACTGCACTGTCCCATGTACAAAAGTTATTTATTGTGAAGTAATTCAACTTGTTACAAAGTTAACCCGCTATCTGATCATACTTGATAAGAGGGCCGAATACAGAATTAAGCGTTCAGCACGTAGCTAAAGGTCACACTTACTACTACTAGAATTATTTCAGCCAAGTGGCTGAAGCAAGCAATGCATAATTTATTCATCTAGAATACATAAGCAAGTAATTTATGATGTGTATACTTGATTAGCTACGAGATTAACAACACGGGTAAGAATGGATATGTCACTCCATTTATATATTACTGTCACGTAGTAACACAATCTCCTGGAAAAAAGACCCCTACCCTGTTAGCTAAGCTTGCAAACATTAACATCATTACACAGCTTTCCCTCTCACAAGTACAAAGTTAGCTATCGCAAGATCTAACCAAACACACAGCTTGTCAACGGACTCTGTGTTGGCTGTACTAATAGCAACTGAACAAAATGATACCATAGCATGGTAGACACCAAAGAATGAGCTGTTTACACACATAGTTAATCGGTAACTGTCCTGCAATATTAACTACAGCAATGAACAACCAGAGTAACGCAAGCAACAACTTTGACAGAAAGTCTGTGTGAAATGCAGGTTCATGAGCCTAGAGCACTGCTAGTAAGACAACTATCGTTAGCTGTCATCTGGAAATGCTAGCTTTACGTTAGCTGCTTAGCAAGCAACTCTCCTATTCTCACCTAGTCGTGATCTAACGTTAGCACTTTACCTCCAGGGCTGGGGCAAGGTCTGCAGAAAGTATAAATAAGAGTACAATCATTGGTTTAAGTATGAGCGGACAAACTAATGTCAAACAAGTGCTAATGTCCACGTCACAGAACTGAATCATGCTGTAAGAGAACCCACCTAGGTTACCTTCCAGTTTGAACGATAGAATCAATCACTTGCTGCTCTCTTGATGTTGCTAACACTGGAGAGATTAGCCAGCTAGCTAACAGTTGGCTAGCTAGCTACTGCTAATTCGCAAGTGGCAACACTATACGATTGCTAGACTGTATAAACGGTTACATGGGACAGTTGCTACTTCGGGACAATGTAGAATTTTCACTTTCAAACTGCAAGCCACAATGTCTTAAAACTGTTGACAACCTAACATAATAAATGTCTGAATTAAGTGTGTACTGACCCTGTTGTAGCTTGAATGTACGAGGAGATGGCCGAATTTCCGCTTCCGCTCTTGACTACAGGAAAGACCGCACCCCCTTTTCATATATGTAAGAGAAGACTTTTTCCGCTTTTGTGGTTTATCACAAAAGTCTGTGTTTAATATGATGTGTTTTTTGATATGAAAACATGTCGCCTTATTTTCAATGCCCACACATTCGTTCACAGCTGTTGCATCTACATGGTTTAATTTAATTAATTAATTTACTTATTTATTTATTTATTCTGTTTTATTCTGTTTAGTCAAGTCAAATAGAAGCCAAGTCATCAGCGAGACTCGTAAGGACAGGGACAGTAATGACAGGGATGATAGACAATGAAAAGACTCAGAACTCTGTGACTTAGTCAACTTAATTAATTAACTAATTGATGGATTAATTAATTAATAATCTAGATGATCAATGTTTATGTCCGCTTAAGTTTTACTTGAATGGTGTCATGATCATTTAACCCTCAATAAAAACAAATTAATCTTTTTCCATTTAAAAATATAATAATAAAGTATGACAAATTAAAACTACGCCATTCATTGCAATTTAAGTATTGAATCTAAATTTATGTGTTCATTTCTGATACTCTATATGGGTTTCAAGACCTCTGTTGGCCTGCAATAGCTGTAGCAAAAAACTGTCCTCTGTAATATAGTTGTCCGGTATACAGCATTTCCTTCATCAATATGTACAGAGTGACTTATTTCATTCAAATTTCTGCCATTCACGCTGTGGAGAAGGAGGATACACATTTGAAATAGGATTTCTGTCTGTGTGAACAATTATAAACACCTTCCAGGATTTTATCCAAAGTGACTGAAGTGACTGCTCATCAGCAGGAGGCTTCTTGATGATGGCTTAGTCCACTCACGAGACAAGGCTCATAATCCATAACCCGAAACATTTTCACACAGTGATCTTCAACATCACATTAAATTCAGATACACCAGCTACCAAACGAAGCTAAATTGCTGCTTAGCAACCATGTATTTGCCTATCAAGTTTAAACCTACACAACCTTCATGACTCAATTAAGCCAAACCCACAACCCAAAATCTTCATCTTCATCAAAACTTCATCTGTGACTCATGTAATGTACTGCATATGACACTGTCTGTGTCTCAGCAGTGCTGTTGTATCATAAACCCTCCACAGAGAGGCAACCTTGAACCAGCTCTTGTACCAAGCGAAAACAGAACAGCTTCGTTCAGAGTCACTTGTCTCTGGAACCATAAATAATACATGGTAAGCCCCGTAGATCAGAGCGACATAGTAACAGCTGGCATGCATGTGTGTTACAAGTCCCCCTTTTATCCTGCATGTATTTATCCTTTTATCTTTGTCCTCTCCCCAGGGAGGTGGGGCACTGTAGAAGGCATTGTAGCATTGCCCAGGCAAACTATTTTACTATTGCTTTGCTTTGGAAACATTAATCTCATGAAGATAAACAAAAAGAGTGCAGAAGACTAAACCAGTGCAAAAGCTATTTTGACAGGTGTTCAGCAGCTCTGTCACTAACAAACAACAATATTTCCTTTACACCCACAGCTCATCTCTGCTCTGTTCAAAGAGAGTGGGTTGAAACACAATGACTCTGTTTTGAAACCAAGAAAAGCACCAACAGTAATGTGAGAAGTGGGACTTGCAGAGAGAACTGCAAGTTTAGAATAATTTTAAAACACCAACAAAATACTTTGAAAAATTATACAAGCTCACTGAATCCAATGTTTAGTATTCGAAAATCAAAGACTGGAAAAATTAAATACTTTAATACTGACCGTACACAAAAGCAAAATGAGGGCACAGCCTTGTAAAGTCAAACTTCTAAATCTGAAGATAAATCAATCAATCAATCAATCAAATGTTAAGCTAATATTTAATGCTTCTTGTTTGGGGAAGTACAGTAAGTGGCATGAATTCACACCAGGATAAATATATGATTTTGCAAGAAGCAATAAAGTGCCAAAGTAAACTAGTGCATAAATAGACAAGCTTGAGATTCTGTCCTGATCCAACGGCCAAATAAAACTCAAGCAATGTTGTTAGATATCTATCCTCTTTCATGTCATATTTCACTGTATCATCTGAAAACTAAGCTGCCATGCTACTTCTGCTTTCTCTTATTTGGAACTACATTTCTTTGTATTAGTCACGTAAAACGATCAGCCACCTCGAGCCTTAGTTAGACTAACTGAGAGTGACAGTTTGTGGGATGAAGTCAGTTACTGTAAGTCATTGCTTTACACTGTAAATGGTACAATTTCCTCTGAAGTTATAGTTTGGTGTGAACATTATACTTTATCATCCCACACAATGATTCTTTGGGGCTAAAAATAAACGTGAAGAAAAACGTAAAAATGTGTTGATGCATAATTTTATAGAGCAGAGCTTTGAATCTGTGAGCTTTGAAAGTGTTACATAACTTTCAAGCTGCTGGAGTTGTGAAATATTTCATAATTGTTCAAAGCCTACTTTAGTTCCTCAATACACAAATATTCTTAAGGGCGGGTTTGGGACATGTGATTTGTAAACATTTCTCTTGGTGACAGCTCAGTCAACATGTCTTCTTGGGGACTGAAACAGCATGAATAAATGTATTTTTGTCAAGTTCTTTCATTTCAAAAAGAGCAAAATGAGCATTGTTCTCTCAATGATGCAATGTTTTTTGGCCACCCGCATTCCAGCGCACAGCTCACCAGGAAATGTTAGCGGTCAAGAAACGTCACACAATTACAAGATGAGTGTGATTACTCATTTCCAAATTTATAAGCTCCAGTAATCAGCATGGTTTGGGTGCGATAGATTTTACCCCCCTCTTTTTTTCTTATATTTGAATCAGAAGGAACAGATTAGAAGAGATTGTCTTGTGAAAGTAATTATTCTCCCATAAAATGTATTCAGTGCTAAAAACACACATAGGTGTTATTGAATAGTAGAGAAGTGGATTCTCTAACTTCCCCCTTTACCTTTCATCAATGGTGGCCTGTGTTTAATAGTGAGTGTATATGTATGAGTGTGCTTACACCTGCATGTAGATGTGTGTGTGTGCTATAAGTGTGTGTGTGGCTGGATGTGTGTCATCATGCATGTATCTATAAATGTGTGTTGATACATTCTATGTGCTTCTGTGTGCGTGTAGTCGGCACATTATGTGAATTTACATGTGTTGCAAGTGTGTGTTGTTGTATGTTTGTGAATGGAAACATGACTCTCTTGGCAAAGTGATGATAGTTGTATTTTAGTGCCACAATGGAAGAAGGGTTGTCACAGCAGGGGCCAAGGGACCCCATGGTGCTCGTACAAACATGGAAGTGCATGGTGGTCATAGCCCACCACAACAGCGGCAGTAACCTGAAGCTTGGCTTTGCGTTGTGATAGCAGCCAGTGTTTGTGTTACATAACGCACAGCCAGAAAGCAGGTGGCAATAATAGTTCTGTAGTATGTAGTACCAGGGGAAATCTATATGAGTGGACAGAAAGAGGAGGAGGGTAAAGCCATGGGAGATGGAGAGGTGGCTTGAGCTGCAGCTGGCGTTAAGTAGGAAACAGACTGGCATGCAGACAGCCCAGCACAGAATGAAGCTGTTTTGTAAGGCAAGGTTTCAGCTGTTGGCCATGTCACTCTGTGATGATAGGGCAAAATGTGCTCTAAGTTTGAAAGACTTATAGGGAGTATCGTTAGATGGAAAAATGGCGGGATGGGACGGCAGGAAAAGAGATTTTTAGGATTTAGTGAAAATAGTTGTTTGATGATGATGACAAACTGATAAAAATCCTGATGATCCACTTTGGAGTCAAGAGGCAACAGATGGGGGGTAAAAAGGTTTGATGTGACTTTGCATACAGCAGAAACAGATAGGAAGGAAATGCAATAGAAGAAAAGAGGACAGTGACATTGGTTAATAAAAGAGTCCGCAAGTGGCATGCTTAACTGTACCCTGTAATCCCAATAAGAAGCAGGGATTATGGAATCAGCTTGTTGGCTTATTACAATCATTCAAGCATTCCTGTTGATTAAATGAGGAATTCCACACTGTGGAGGGAATTCACTGACAAAAGCTGGCAGAGAGGGTGAGAGAGATGGAGAGAAATGGAAAGTGAGAGCAGAGAACAAGCTGTGGAAGGGTGTGTGTGTGTGAGTGTGTGTGCATGTATGAGTGTGTGTGTGTGCATGCATTTGGAGAGATTAGAAAGCACAAAAAATGAGTGACAGCTGAAGAGAGCAGAGGAAGGAAAGAGTAGGCAAAGGACAGGTTAATGTGGTCACACCGACTGACAGATCGGACTCATTGGGACGCGAACAGGAACGTGTACTGGAAGGGAGAGAGGAGCGCCAAGGGAGAGAGAGGGAGAGGTTTGAAATACCTTACAGCTGGTTCACGCGTAGTTGCCAGCAAAACAAGCGAGACGGAGAGAGCTGGCACAAGAATAGGAAAAGAGGAGGTGAGAGTTAGAGAGTGCAGTGTGGGTCTCCTGGGGAGAAGCGCACAGTCACTGTCCGGGTCTCTGAGGAAAGTAAACATTATCAGTGTCAGATATAAAGCTGCTGCGCTGCTGCATGGACGCACAGAGCAAAGGCAAAAGCAGCAGCTTTTATTCCAGTTCAACTATCAGTCGAACAGAGGTGAATTACAGTGTTAACACGTTGCTCGGAGTTTCTTGGAGTCTCTCTTTTAATGCTGACAAGACAAACTGAATAAAGACTGAACAAGTGAGCAAAGAAATCTATAAAATGACAGTAAGTAAATAACTTTATTCCCTTCAATAATGCATGCAATCTAATATCAAAACTTTATACTAACAGTGAAATGACCCCCTGAAATGACCAACTACTTTGATATTCCTATTTCTTTATTTTAATTTTTATTGCAAATAAAACAAAATAAAATAAAATAATAAATGCAGCAATACACTAATAACCCCATTGTCCTGCTTGCAGCACAAGACAGTTGAGAGTTGACACATTATATAACAATCACAACTTCTTGCAACTTTTTGCAACCACAGTATATGTTGAGATGACATTGTAACACAGACACGATAACAGTGTCTTGATGTTTTGTTTTGCCGAGGACACAAAGCTTTGACAGAGCATGTTGCAGAGGATTTTCAGCTTGAAGTGTTTACCACTTTTACTTGTCATCAAATTTGTTAATAGCGTTAGTTCCTGTGGAGCTCTTAATAAAATCATAGAGACTAGTTTTTCATTCTCCGACTGCTCACAGCTACAACAAGATCCAGCAATTAATTGAGGATCAGTTAATAATCGCCTCGGTTACGAGGACAAGGGAAATATCCTGATGCTGCTGCTCCAGCAAATGTTTTAAATGCATTCACTGCTCCGACTAACAGAGCCACTAAATCACTGAATTATATAGTGAACTGGAGAAATGCCAACTGCAAGCAATTCTCAGAATGTAAGAGCAGCCTAAGAACTTAATAACTTAATAACCATAACACATGCTGACAACACTAGTGAACAAAACCCAAGAGTATCAAATTCATATATTTAATATTGTGGTTGCTTTGAGATTTGAGATGCTCTGCAATGGCATACGTGAATATACATTGAGAGCATTGTTCTTTTTTCCTAAAATTTGAAATGTACTCTTCTGTGTTTTATGCAAAAACATCACATCTTTAATTTCACTTAACCTTCTACTGGACAGCAGGCATTGTCTCAGAGATGCAGAAAGTGTTTCATTAACCCGTTGTTTTTTTTTTTGCTTCAAGATCTTAAAATCTGAGAAAGCGTGTTCACTGCTGTACACTGACAACATGGATTGCATAAAACTACTGTTCCACATCTAGAACAATATCAGTCTGTACAGAACTGGTCTTGACAGGGCCCTTCATCAGCGCTGTGTGAAGTGGAGCTGTCTTGCCTCTGTCTGTGCCGAGCAGCGCATTCTGACTGACTGAAACCTGTGATCTTAATCTTGTTTGCACATCAAATTCATTGTTTTGTCAAAAGGCAAGGCACTGATAACTCAAAACATCTGCTTAAAAAAAGGTTCAATTGTCACACTACACTGTCTGATAACTTATCACCACCAGATATTTATTGATTGATTGCTTTGCCTATAATCTGGCCTTTCATTTTAAATCAAACCAGATAAATTGTTTGATGTAATCTAACCTTTGAAGATGCTACAGTTGATTGCAGCGACCAAACTAGTTTAATTCAATCAACATTGAATTGGGTTGGCGAATGTGTTCACTTACATAAGTGTACATGCAGAAGGTCAAATGTAAAAATACACTATATGCTGTCATGATTGCTTTTGTGTTAATCTGTGTGTCATAACTATGATCATGTCTAATTTGCCAGGATTATGTGGTAGGGGATCTAGTTCAAAGAAAAGCCTTCATGGATACGGGTTCATGAAACAGAAAATGTTAAGGCGTACGTCACGGTGGAAACTGAATGACAGCACCAAATGTCCTGATTACAGATCGCTATCCCATCACATTCACCCATTCTGTCAAACCATGGACATCAATAATTATGGAAGATTATCAGAACGAATTACTTTGGTCAGAAGAGTGGTCATAAATTTCTGCCCAGTGCATGCTGGGATAGGCTCCAGACTCTGTAACCCTGAACAGGGATAAGCAGGCAAAGACAATGCATGAATGTGTGTAAAATTTCCTTATGCCTGATGTGACAGGTATTTAACATATTAGTTTTGTTCCAATTAACATTTGGGTGGGTCAAGGATGTTCTATCTTTATTAAACCTTGAAAAACTAAGATATCTTTCCAAAGGTCAACTGGATGGGTTTTTGGAAGTGTGGCAGCCCTTTATTCGATTTTTTAATGAACATTTTCAATTTGATTAGTCATTGCTGTTACATGCATTTAAGGTTGTCTATCCTTTTTTTCTCCCTCTCTGCTTATGTGTAATATATGAGAACCTCTGTCTTGATGCCTGTTCTTCCTTTTGTATTTCTATGTGAATTACTTGCCCAGTTGATGTCTCTGTCCTTTCTCACCTTGATTGATTGAAAAAAACAAATTAAAAAATGTTAAGTCAAAAAAAAAGGTTGGGATTCAAAGTTATGAATCCCCATTATGCAACAACTCAAGCAGCGGGTTCAGGTAATGACACGCCAGCATTCTGACTTCCTTCTTCGAAGCCATCGATCATTAACATCAACACATGCCAGTCAAACCTGAACTGATCTCACTCCTCTTTGATCACTGAACCGATCATCATCTGCAGACATCACACCCTGAGACTGACAGTAATATCTATTTGCATGTGTGCGTGTGTGTGTTTCTGTGCACAGTCTGCAGCGGCTCAGGAGCTCGACGAGCTATGCTATCTGTCGGCTCAGTCCATATCCAGCCTGAAGACGGCCGAGCACTTCAAGGTGGTCAAGCTGCTGGGAGAGGGTTCCTATGGCAAGGTCATGCTGGCCGTACACAAGAAGAGAGGTTGGTGCAAGACCGGAGGTTAAGAGTCATGACTGTTTGGATTGGTTTCATTTCAGTCAGTTTATAAATGAGTGTAAGACTGCACGAAATTTCCAGTGCCATTATTTTTAATTAAGTGCTGAGGCATTTGAACTCCCAGTGCCACCCCAAGCCGATTGGGATGGAAACAGCATCTGTTCGCCACAGTGCATTTATGAGTCTTAGGTTTCTCTCATCAAGACACTACACATGTTGTGTTGGGTCAGTGCTGCACTTATGGCACAGTAGAGCTGTCTTCTGATACTGTTCACTTAACCTTTCGCGCTAGTGTTGCTGTAATGAAGTGCTTTGCTGCATTCTCTGGTATTGGGTTTCTGCAACGGGGGTGAAGCCTATATCTTAGGCACAGCTAATGTAATGCAGCCGTCCCAAGGGGAAGTTATATTTGTTCGCAGTGTCAATGACAGATAGAACTTGCATGCCATCAATGATGACAATTTCTCACAAAATCTCTTTAAATTTTTTAGTCCGCAACACATTTATGTTATCTCTCTCGTCTTCCCCTCAGGCACGCCAATGGCTCTCAAGTTCTTCCCACGTCAGTCTACCTCTCTCCTCTCTTTCCTGCGTGAATACAACCTCTCCCTTTCTTTCTGCACCCATCCTTCTCTGACACGAGCCCTCGGCATCTTCTTTTGCACACCAACCTACTATGTCTTCGCCCAGCAGGCCGGTCTATATGGGGACCTCTACAGTGTTATAGTGTCAGAGGTCAGTTTGCCTCATGTGTGACATCAAACGCATAGATCTTTAGAGTGATCACACTAGAAAGCAGGCAGGCTTTTAATGCATTCATTAATTTGTCTGACCTGAAGTACTTGTGCTTGCAATATGCAGTGTAGAGGATGTACCGTGTAGTTTCAGCAGAGGAGAATCACACACACGTTGTAGGTAATTACTGGCCCTGTACTGTTGTGCTCTCCTATCTGTCAACAAGATCTTGCAGCTTGCATGATAAAAGCTTCCAGCCCGCCCTCACATGTGTTTGTGTCACTGCCAGTAACCTTATGAGCACTGATAAGAAAGGCACCCTGTTCTCACTGTCTGAGGGTGGAGTACGTGATGTACAGCAGGGAAAAGTGCCACCAACCACATATCCTGCAGTAGTGAAATGGCATAGAATAGAACAGAATAGAATAGAATACCGAGTGGTAATGTGCAATTACAGTCGCACTATATAGGTCTAGTACTTATTTTTATACATTAGATATTTTTATAACACTTTTATTGGTTTCACACTTTAATTGCACTGTCCTGTTCTGTCACATTATAGCACTTGATATCTTATATCTCCTGTTTTGTCTTATTACATGCACCGAGGCACTGACCACACTTAATCTTTGTGATTTATGTTTTACTGCCCCAGAGTGAATAGTGAGCAATATATTCTGTTATGCATTTATGGTATAATGCCAATATATAGAATAGAATAGAATAGAATAGAATAGAATAGAATAGAATAGAATAGGAGCTGATATTATTGATTATCTTAGCACCAGTGATGCAGATTGTGGACCCACCAAACTCACTCTTGTTTCCCATCTAATCTGAGGTGAAGCATGTATGTGACACACAATGTGTTGCTGATGGTGGAGAAGAACTGACATTTTCTGCTTTTCCATTTCAGGTGGGGATGAAGGAAGAGTGTACACAGAGGGTGATGTCCCAGCTGAGCGGTGCTGTTACGCACCTCCACTCGCTGGGCTTTGTTCACCGTGACATCAAACCCGAGAACGTCTTTCTGTGTGACAGCTCCTGCCGCTGGGTCAAACTGGGCGACTTCGGCCTGGCGCGGCCCATCGGCACCAAAGCCCGTGCTGTCTGGTACGACTCGCCCTTTTGCACTCCTGAGGTGGAGCCCGCCAAGTATATTGAGAGTGAGAGGGAGAGGAGGTACAACAATGGGGATGAGGAGCAGGTGGAGGACATGTGGATAACTCTGGAGACCACTATTGACAGCTGGGGCCTCGGGGTGCTTGTCTACTGCCTGCTGACCGGCTGCTTCCCCTGGGCGGAGTCTACCCACGATGACCGTGACTACCGCCGATACAAGGAGTGGTTCAACCGTGAGGCCGACAGGGAAGAGGTCAAGGTTGGCGAGTGGAGCAGTGAGGAGGAAACAGATGATAAAATAATCGAGGATGAGAACCAGAGGGCCAACCCACCTCCTTCACAATTTGAGGGCCTCAGCCCACTGGTGATGACTCTTTTCAAGGAGCTGCTCCACCCGGACCCCAAACACCGCGGAGGCCCCGAGGAGATCCTCTGCTACCTGGGAGGGCCATGGCTGATGGAGACAGAGAGGGAGGAGAGGAGGAAAGCAGAGGAGGCAGAGAAGGAGGCCAGAAAAGTGAGAGAGGGAGGAGGCGTAGAGGAGGAGCTGGTGAGGGAAGGGAGAGGGGAGAGATGAATATTATCCTTATAATTGGTGGCTGGGGAAACTCAAGACATATTTCCATGAATGTAATATGTTTGACATTATGAAAAATATTGCTGCAATGTATTATTATCATTATTGTGTATCATCATGAAACTGAATCTAATCTGTATATACGATATGGTGCTCTATTTTTTTTTTCTTCCTGTAAATAGCTCAACTATAATTAGCACTTCCATTGCTATAAAAATTGTAGCGTGTGTGTGCATGTGTGTCTGTGTGTTTGTGTGTATGAAAGTGTGTCTGTATTGAAGAAATGAGTGTAGATAATACAAGAAAAGCCTGATGTTTGAACCCACAACCTGCACTATACTGTCTGTAAAATCTGTCATGGCACTGCTGTATGAATAAAATAAACCATTTGTATTAACCTTACCTCCCGTGAGTTGCTTTGGAATGCACAGGCATAGTGTCTAGTTACACAGTATGCAGTTATGACAAATGGCATTACAGACTGACACCGTTTATACGAGATGGCTTGTTCCATAGCTCTTCGTAGTGCAAATCAATAAATCTTCAAAGCAGGACGGAGATGGACCTCTGAAAGCACTACAGCTCTGTACTGTAACAACCCACTAATCACCATATTGACACTGCTGAACCTGTTTGAAAGCTCACATAAAAATGTTTTGCTGATTTGGATTGTAGTATTTGGATCATTTAAGTAATCTATGGTCATGTATTTAACTCAATAATGGCATTTATGCAACATAGTATAAAAAATGTAGGGTCCATTTGCTACATTGCAACATGCAAGTAGAGTTTGTTTTTTTGCAGCCATATTATCAACTATGTTATTATTGAGCCACAGCAAAATAAAAGTTTGCACTGGCAGACAAGTGCTGATGTTCTTTGTCAGGGCAAAGTAACAGGTGCTGTAGAATAGAAGGAGCACATCTAAAATTGGACTGAACAATACCACCTGATACCTGAGTCCAGCACCTCAGGATCTTCTTCCAGTCGCTGATGCCAACTGTAGCATGCTATCTGCAGGAGAAGGAAGCACGTGACACACATTTTCAGTCACTGTACCCACTCTTTAGAAGCAAGCCTAAGTGACCTTTGCTTTGTTTGACTACATGATTGATCCGCACGCTGACAGCAAAACAACCACGTGGAATCGCCCCACATCACGGGTTGACCTCCATACCATGAGAGGGGACAACTGTCCTGTATCTGTCACACAGGACAATGCACAGTTTGAAAAATCACTGTCATACCAGAGAGAAGTCGCAGATGTGCAGAGTTGCAACATTCCTATGAGAATGCAGTGGTATTGCTAATGGCCATGACTGTAGACTGTACACAACACAGTATTCGCCACTGAACTGTCCTATCATGTTAACAACCGCCTGCCAATGTAGAGGCAAAGAACTTGGCATCGCTGCAGTTGCAAAATAGCACACAGTCTAAAACATAAGCCTATCTACACACTAGAGAGAGCTAGTCTTAGTTATGTTTTAATCAGCAAATACAAAAAAAATCAACATCTAAAAGCACATTTTCTGTCTTAACTTTTCCAGTGAATGTGCACAGTATCAAACTGGAGTAGAGCCCTGTTGGTAGCAAGCTACTAATGGGAATTGTGCGTGTGTTTGTGTGTGTCACTGGGGGCCTGTGCTAACCCCCGCTAAGGGCCACTCCAGATGGATTTATAAATAGAGCCCAAGCCCATCTATTTACACACCATGCACATCATCACCTCCCTCGGACTATCTGCACAGTGCAGCCCTCCAAAACCCAAAAGTCAGGCTGCCTTGGCGCCCACAGGCCTGCTGCAGCACAATCTGATGGAACACTGTGACCCAGCTCGCTCATTAACCCCCTCATCTCTTTCCATCCCCGTCCCTCCTGCTGATTCCCCCCGCTCTCTCTCTCTGCTCCTCGTCCCACGTCACTTAGGCTTTATTTTTCCTTTCATCCTTCCTGCCTCTTCAGTCACGTCTGCTTTGTACACGTCTCACCCCTGGCGGTCCCCTCTCCCCTCTCTGGACCCCTCTCTTCTCAGGTCACTGCTTACACAAGTCAGGAGCAGCTGGGCCTCTCTTGCAGCGTAGGTGTGTATGTGGGCATAAAACCACTTTAACTTAACACCTCTTACCCCCTTTGGAGAGGGTCGTGGTTGATATCTGCTTTACTTGAGGCTGTTTGGGGTGTGTTTTTTTTTCCAGGAAACAGAGGGACAAGGCTCATGTGACAGTTGGGGAGTTAATGAAGGACCCCGGTCTGACAAATGGAAACACATGCTGTGGTGCAGAAAGACAATGCATTGCCAACACAAAGATGCTGATCGAGGTGTAAATCTGTTGGAGGTTTATGAGGACAGATAGCAGGGATGATGAAAACAGGAGAAATAAGGACAGTGAGACAGTCAGGCAGGTAGATGTCCGTCCATAGTGAAACATATAATGAACTGTCAGGGAAATGCCAGTCATTTCACAAATTAACATATGTAACTGCTGCGGTCTAGGATGACAACCCAGCGAGTGTACACAAACAACACTGCCCCTATAGAAACCAAAGACGTAGGCCGTCGACGCAGATTTGCAATATGATCCGAGATGGATGTCAAGAAATCGAGCTCTGCGGTAGTTCAGTCAGGCCACGGAGTCAAGCTAGCCGTTAAACCTAACCTTC